>PVJX010008234.1:0-66714 GCA_004027295.1 Dolichotis patagonum | reverse complement strand
TATTTCATCATTTTCTTTCAATATTTTTCAACCCCTTTCTTTTCCCTCCCTCTCCAACCCTTCAACTCTTGTTCCCCCATCCATTTGAAAAAGAGCTCCCTATTTTCTCTTTAGCTATCATCTATGTATCTATGTATCTATCTACCTGTTCATTTAAGAGAACAAGTGATATTTAACAATGTGTGGGTGACATATTTCACTTAATATTATGGTCTGAAGTTGCATCCATTTACCTATGAATGCCTCATTTTTTCTTTATGGCAGAGTAGTATTCCATTATGTATGAGCACGTTTTCTTTATGCATTCATCTTGATGGACATATAGGCTGCTTCCAAGATTTAGCTATCATACATTGTGCTGTTATTGACAAGTGTGTGCGTGTAGCCCTGTAATACAATATCTTTAACCCTTTGATCATCATCTCTGATGATGATTCTTAGAAGGGGGATAGATAGGTCAAATGAAATTACTATTTTTAGTTTTTAAGTAATTTCCACAGTGATTTCCACCATGGTTGTATTAGCTTTACATTCTAACCAACTACATAAATGAGAGCATGTTTTTCTCTTATAACCTTCTCAGCATTTGTTATTATTTGATTCCTTTATCATATCCATTCTTTCTGTGATAAGATGAAATATTATTTAAATTCGCATTTATCTAATGGAAAGCAATGTTGAACATTTGTTTCTATATTTTGTGGCCATTTGTACTTCTTCTGAGAAGTATCTATTCATTTTGGTTGCATGCTTTTTGATTGGGTCTGTTCTTTGCAGGGTCTAATTTTTATATATTCTATAATTTTATAATCTAGATGTTAATGCTGTCCTCAAGGAATAGTTGGCAAAATTTTTTCCCATTCTGAAGGTTGTCTGTTCAGTCTGTTGGTTCTTTCTTTTACTATACCTAAGTTTACTAATTTGGTATGATTTCATTTGTGCATTCTTGGTACTTTTTCTTGTGCCATTTGCGTTCTGTTCAGAAACCCTTGTATATTCTTACGTTGATAAGTGTTTTATCTATTTTATCTCCCAGTAGATTAAGCATTTCTGTCAACATTTAGATCTTGATCTATTTTTATTTTATTTTAGGGTATGGTGAGATATATGGATCTACTCAGAATCTTCTCCATGTAAATACTCAGTTTATGTAGCATCATTTTTAAATAGGCTATCTTTCTTCCAATGTATGTTTTTGGTCCCTTCATAAAAGATGAGATAGCTATATGCATTTTGGGTTGTTTCTGCTTCTTCAATTATGTTACACTGTCCATATTTTTGTTAATTTGCTTGTTGTTTTGTTTTGGTTTTTGGTAGTATCATGTTGTTTTAATCACAATAGCTTTGTAGTGTAACTTCAAACCTGAGATGGTGATTCTTCCTGCCTTGCTTTTGTTACCCAGGATTGTTTTTTTGTTATTCTGGTTATCTTATTGTTGTATATGAATTCTAGTATTTTTTTTTCTCCAGATCAGTGAGAAAGTCTCTTGCTATTTTGATTTGGATTGCATTAAATCTACACATCATCAGTTTTGAAAGTACAGCTATTTTGATTATACTGGTTCTGCCTGTCTATGAAGAGGGGCTATCCTTACATTTTCTAATATCTCAAATTGATTACTTTTTCAGAATGATATAATTTTAATTGTAGAGATCCTTTACCTCCTTTATTACATTAATTCCTATGTATGTTTTAAGTTTTACTTGGTGCTATCAGAAATGGTGTTGTTTTCCTAATTTCTTTCTCACTGAGTTCACTATTAATGTATAGTAATTCTACTGATTTTTGTGTGTTTACTTCATATCCTGATACATTGCTGATTTGGTTATAAATTTTAGGAGTCTGTTAGTGGAGCTTTTTGTGTCTTGTAAGTAGAAGATTATGCCACTTACATAGAGATACTTTGTATATATATATATATATATATATATATATATATATATATATTCCTTTTATTTGTTTCTCTTGCCAGATTGCTCCAGGTAATATTTGAAGGACTCACTATGTCAAGTTGAAGTGATAGTGTACATCCTAATCTTGTTCCTGATTTTACAGGGAAATAATTTAATATGATGTTGGCATAAATGGCTTTTACCAGACTGAGGTGAAGTCCTTCTATGCCTGTTTTATCAAAGATTTTTATCATAAATGGATGTTGCACTTATATCAAAGTCTTTTTCTCCACTTATTGAGGTTATAATTTTTTGTCTTTTCTTCTGTTTATGTGATGAATTCCTTATTGTTTGTGTGTTGAATCAACCTTCTTTTCATCCTTGGTATGAAGCTATTTCATAACGGTGTATAATATTGTTGATAATTTCTTTGCAGTGCATTTGCCCATATCTTATTGATTTTTGTATCTAAGTTCACTTGAGAATTTTGTCTGATTTTGTTTTCTGATTGGATCCTTATCTCATTTTGAGTTCAGGGAAACTCTAGCTTCCAAGAATGATTTTTGGAGTACTCTTTCTCTCTAAATTTCAATAAAGAGTTTAAGGAGTATTGATGTCAGTACTTCCCTGAAGTTCTTATAGAATTTGTCAACAGGGCTGGGGGTTTAGCTCAGCAGCATAAATGCCAGGTGCTAGGTTACAAGTTCAATCCCTGGTATCCCCCCCAAAAAAAATTTGACAGCAAACCCAGCAGGTCCCACTCTTTGATTAGTTGGTAAGTTTTTTTATTATTACTTTAATTTCATTGTGTTGTTGCATTATTCAAGAACTTTAAGTCTTCTTTGTTTAACTTTGGTAATTCATATGTATCTATAAATCTTTGCATTCCATCTGAATTCTCCATTTATTTGAGATACATGCTTGTGAAGTCATTGCTGATAATGTTCGGGAGTTCTGTGGTACCCATTGTGATTTGACCTATTCTTTTCTTAAATACACTGATTTGTGTCTTATTAATTAATTAATTTATTTATTTAATATTGGCTAAGGGTTTGCCTATTTTGTTTACTCATTCAAAGAACCAGATCTTTGAATGACTGATTCATTGTAATTATTTTTATAGTTTCTATTTCTTTAGTTTATGCTCTGATCTATCTACTTTCCTTCACTCTACAAGCTCTGGATATACATAATTCTCTCTTTTTTTGAGATTCATCATTGGGTTATTTATTAGGTGCCTTCTGTTTTTCTGATATGGTCATTCACAGTCATAAGCTTTCCTCATTGGACTGCTTTCATTATGTCCAATAAATTGAGGTATTTTGTACTGGTATTGTCATTTAATTCCACAAACTGTCTTATTTCTTCCTTATTTTTTTCTGTGACCATTGACTTAAAAACAATGATTTTTAAATTTTCATGTGTTTGCATAATTTCTGTTGTTTCTTTTGACATTGATTTCTAGTGTCAGTGCATTATGACCTGATAAAATTTTAATTATTTTGCACTTACTGTTTCTCTATATATGCATACATACACCCATATATGTGTATATATGTATGTATATATATGCATATATATACATACATATATATACATACATATATATACACATATATACACACACATATATAAAATTTGTTCAAAGGTTTGATTTAACTGCAATATTTCTTTGTTGATTGTTTTATTTAATTGAACTACTTATGACAGCTGGATATTGAAATCCACCACTATAATTACATTGATGTCTGTCTGTTCTTTTATGTCCACTAGTATTTCTTTTCAAAATTGGGTACACTGCAGCTTGGTGCATATACATTTGTAATTGTTATGTTTTCCTATTAAATAACTACCTAAACCAATGTATAATGTCCCTTTTTGCCTCTGTTGACTAACTTTGGTATAAAGTCTACTTTGTCTAAAATAAAATAGCTAATCTTGCTTGTTCAAAGGCTCTTGTTGCCTGGAATATTGTTTTCAATCACTGATTTTCTGTCTATGAATTTCTTTTGGACTTCAATGTGTTTTGTCTATACACCATATTATTTTATCTTGTTTCTTGATCCATTTTGCTAATCTATGTCTTTTGATTAGTGAAATGATACCATTCACATTGTTACTGGTAACTGATAAATACTGAATTATGTTTGTCATTGTATTATTTTCCTGTTGCTCTTATCCTTTTTTTCACTTCCAGTTAATTATTTGTTATGTTTATTGTGTTTTTGGTATTGTGAGCTTCATTGCCTCTTTCTAGGATATCCCTGAGGTTTTTGGAGTGGTGGCTTGGTACTGGGGCATTCTGTTTTCATGGTGACTATTGAGAGCCATTCTATATAATTTAATCATTTTATAATTAAATTGTGCTTAGGGTTCATCTGAGTTCTAATATCTGGCCATGTGACCCAGCTATGGTATGTGAAAACATAACTTCCTGGGCCTCCAGTCAGTTGAGGCCTCAATAGTCCCACGATGCTGTGAGATTGCAGTCCAAGATTACATCTGCTGAAAGCATCCTGGTTCCATTAGAACTGAGTGGTAATAATAAATAGTTTCCCCTGGGAAGAAGGATACTCTCCTTATTAACCTGCCTCTTCTCCCCATGGTCCTCAACATAGGATCCTCAATAGTTTATCATTGCTAATGCTCATCAGCATAAAGTCTTTCTCAGTACAACACAAAAACACTGCCCTCTGAGTCATCCAATAATTCCCTCACCATTTTCTTTGGTGTAAACGTGATCAGTAAATAATGAGGCTCTGACTGCCTGGTGGCATTTTGTTCCCTGTGAACAACTGATGATTCCAGATTGCTTTTGTATCACCATTTTTCTCTTGTTCTTTCTTTTCACAGTGTGTCATAATACCTAGCAGGAAATTGAGGATTAGCTGCAGGGGTCCCTGATAGGTGACTACTATGATACATGTTTCATAATGAGTGTTCAGTTAAAATGGATGGGTTGATATATCCAAATAAAAGATCCAATGGGCAATAAACAGATACCTACTTAATAACTGAAAATTTTGTTACTTTTGGCCAAATCTTGAGTAAAAACTTTCCATAATAATATTATGGCTCAGTTATATATAAGAGTGGTAAAAGTTTTGAGCAAAGTCAAACTAAAAAGAGTTACTATTTATTGACTGATTAATTGTTGTGTTTTTTTTAAACAGGTTTTCTTTCTATATTCCAAGCTCCACTTGGACTCACTATGTAGCTCAGGTTGGCTTTGAACTCATGGTGATCCCCTTATTTCAGCTTCCCAAATGTTAGGGTTGTAAGTGTGTGTCACAATGGCTGACTAAAATAACAACTTATTATTAACAATTTCTCAGCAATATGCTAACTTCTGAGAAAATGTTCTTTGCATTAAAATCAGGACTTTGTTTGATTGAAAATGTCAAATTTTTGGAATTAATATACCTGATTAATAGTAAGTACATATGTTCATATTTGAAATTTCTCAGAAAGTCAGAAATAATGAATGAAATGAAGTTTCTCAGAAATGATTCTGACATTTTGACATTGGGACATATCTACAGGCCACATTAAGAGGTTCTTTTTATAAATTTGGTGGACTTACATTGAATTACTTATTCACTAATAATTACTAATTCAATACTAATACTAAGTTGTTCTATTAATTATCTACCAGTTTAAAATCATTTATATTATTTTTCCTGTCTGTAAAATTAGGTATCATCATTAGAACTATGTAAGATTTGTAATAAGAATTAAAGAGTTTAATATATAGCACATTTTTATGGTACCCAATATAAAGTCAATGCTTATAAAAGTTAATGCTTGTTATTGTTCATTTTTATATTACATATCCAAATCTTATGAGCATTCCATAATCTCATTTCCTTTCTGATTTATAATTACCTTTCTATGTACGTGTAGATTCAACTATTGAATTAAGTTTTATTCTTGATTTATATCTAAATGCTTAGATATATTTTTAATCCTTTTATACACACACAATTCCTAAGCAGTTGACTTCGGATTAGGTCTCCTGAACTTGAATATCAAATCAGGATGCAAACTACAAAGTCTATGCATTTTACCACTTGTTGTGCTACAAATGTGTGAAACTGTTCTAATATTCATCAACGTCTGAGTTAACACTTGAACATTTGTTGTAGTACATTTATAGAATATATGATTTTGATTTTGTTCACTAGTAAATTTTCATGTAGGTTAAAAAAGTCAGAATAGAGACTAATTTTCTTTAGATTCACATGCTGATCCACATGTGGAAAAGCATACTGTATACTTATTAGTCACAATAAAGGTGAAAAAATTGGATGTGCAATTTCTTTTCATCCTTAACATAATAAAATGACCTGAATGTATAGGAAAATGTTTGCATTCATGAAACTTATGTAAGTCTGATCATTACTTACAGAGAATAATGTAAGATAAATACTTCAAGGAAAAACATTTGTATATTTCATACCCAAACTATTATCCATTATAATTAAATATCATCTTTTATTGAATTATAGGGAAACTATTCCAACTATATTATTCATATTTATGGTAAAGTCAAGGTAAATATATTGATGATTTATTGATCTTTTAGTTTTGATAGATTAATTTAAGATAAAATTCTGTATCAAGATATTTCAATGCACATTTAATGAAAATAATTTTTTACTTTTTGGTACCAGGGATTAAACTTGTGACCTCATGCTTGCCAAGCAGCTGCTTATGCCACTGAGCAATATACGTGACCAAAAAAGATTTTCAAGAGAATGAATAAGGATAAAAATGTCTCTAACTAGAGTTAAATAATAGTTGGTAGGGGAAGAAACTTTTCCTAACACATTAAGGATGCGTTCAGTTTCAGTGGGTTGGGACAGTAGTGCTATTTCAGAAATGGAGTCATTATCATGAAAGGCAGAATTATGAGAGAGTTATGGAAAACTTAAGGTTCCTGTTACTTGTATGATAAGAGAACTTGTGAGTGCCTGGGAAATTTTTGGAAATCCAGGTTCAGTCTGTGAAGTTGGCTTTACATGGAGAGGGCATTGAATTTGATGCTAAGAAGATTGGCAACAAGCCATCAGTGTTCACACCAGACAGCAACACGATCACATCAGTGCTTCTGCAAGTGGTCAGTACATAGTGAAGAGAGATTTTCAGATAAACCAAGGACAGTGAGTAACATGTTTTATAATATAAATACTAAAGCAAATTTATTGGGGATACAGTTGAACTCTGAACAGAGAATAGATATGTTTATATCTCATACAATGAGAGTGAACAATATTAAGATGAAAGGATTGGGAAGCAATAAGATCTTCGCTTAAACCTTGAGGACGTTTCCATTATTTAGCAGGGAAAATGTTTAGTTCCTTAAAGAAATGAACAAACAGGAAAAAGGTTTATTGACCAGGTTAATAGAAGAATGAGATGTGAAAATAATTGCAGGAGAAGAATTATACGATTGAATGATACAGATGATATAGTTAAAATTCTGAAAAATAATCTAGAATTGCAAAATTCCACCCAATTAATGAAAACTTGATAACCAGTTGACCTGACTTAAAGAAAAAAAATCAGTGGTTTAATATGAAATTAAAGTGATATATATTTCCTATTATTAATAGGAAAGTTTTTACCTTAATAGTTTAGTTAATATGTTTATTGTTTCAAGTTTGACATCATAATCTCATACTCTAAAATGTTATGCATTATCCACCATGGGCAAAGCAGAGCGTCTGTAAATTCTCTGTGGTGAGTAAGCTTCAAATGTGTAAAATGACTACAATATTTGAATGTTATTTTTCTGCATTAAAATACAAAACAATGAAAAAGATACAGTTACATTTTGTAAAAATAAACATGAAACTAATGTCTTTCACTTAAGCCACTGAAAATATGCTCTTCTGATTATTTTTTTCACTTGGAATCAAATCAAGGTTTTTTTCTAACATGTTAAATCATGCTAAGCTAGGAAAACTGGTGTGAATTATTTTATAAATATTTTGTGGTCTGTCATTTTCTACATGACTGCTTAAATACAAATTCACTAATGTAAATATTGTATTATATTTAGAAGACATGCAATAAAATGCAAGCAATTTGTTAAGAATTATTCAACTTGATTTTTAAAAATAACAATTTGTAACAGTCTTTTATGATGTATTTGTATTTTATGAAAACTTGAGTTTCACCATCTGCTTCAATGTCTGCTTCTTATGTTATATTTTATGATTTCTAATAACTGGCAGAGCATTTTTTTTTACTAAGCAAAATATTTTCTGTAGGAGAAAGTACATGTATACACTGAAATCCTCCCAAATATGCTTTGACTTACATTCTCATGTGAAGGTGTGTTGACTCAGAATGATAACAAAGGAAAAATTAAAGCATTCTTGAAGCGTATTTATAATGACTTTATCACTTTCTCCCACAACAAATAAGAGCCACACACAGTTCAGTATCACTCTCAGAATTTGGTAAAGCATAGTAGCCAATTGGAATGAAATGTGTCCTGCCATGAAGCTTGCTCTACATGAAATGTCATCCTGCAACTACTTGTTCCTATGTCTCCCTGAAAACCTGAAACGTCCCCTTCATATGTATATGGACTATATATCCCTCATACATATTCTTTGGATTTGTTGTGCTTTAAGAACAAAAGATATGCACAGTGCGTCATCACAGCTAACTAATTATCTTGTAAGTGTTAAAATGATAATATTTAAAACAATACCATTTTCCTAGAAATAGATGAATTACAAGTTTAGAAGACCAGCACCAACAGTGTGTTCACGAGAAATAAACTGAATAGAAAAACATTTTAGAATGTGACTTCAAACAATTCATAATAGAATCTCATTTAGTTTCTTCTTGATGGAGGATTGTATCACCTATATCCCTAAATCAGTACCGTTGGAGATACTTACCAGTGGTGTGAAGAGATAAAATTTATAGAGAACATAGTTTAAAAATGTGACTTATGATTATGGTCCAGAATAGAAAAGAAAGTACGCTGTGGATCTATGTGTGTATTTTGTGCGTCCAGACTATACTGATAAAAGGAAACTTTATTCCTCTTCTACCTTAGCTAGATACCGCGTAACTGAACCCTAGAGGGAATGTGATGCCATATTCTCACCCTAATAGTGTGCAATCATAGTCCCAGTATCTCCTGCCCTGGCCAGAGTAGTGTTCTGTGATTAATGGGAAGGTTAACACTGAAAGTACCAGAGTGGCCTGTGGTACATATAGGGCTTACTGAGCAAGCAAGAGCTTCATTAGATGCCTAACATAAACAAAAAGGTAACAGGTTGCCAATATTCTTTAAGCAAGGTAAAATGTATGCAAGTACTGTAAGTTCCCAACTTATGAATGTGTTCATTTCCAGGAGAATTTTTCATAAATCAAATTCATTTGTAACGTGAAGCTTTTATAGTACACTTGCGAAAGTTCACAACTAAAATGTCTGCAAGTCAGAACTTTACTATTCCTCAAAATATAGCTTGGAGCATGGCAGCAAATTGGAAAGATCCTGTGTAGAGGTGAGTTAGAGGCACCTAAGCAGAGTAGGATATAAAAGAAAGTGAGGAATCATTCACCTTCATTTATGACAATATAGATTTGGGAATTTGAAGTTAGACTTTTCTGTACTTGGTGCTTTATTGTACATTTTCTTCAGAATTATTGCTGGAATGCTATAAGTAGGTGATATAATTTTCTCTTTTTTTTCCAGGTAAGGTAAAGGAGACTTGGCAAGTACATATAATGTACCCAGACTTTAACATAGACCCAAATCTCTAATCCAGATCTTCCTGACTCCAAAAGTCATTTTTTGTTACACTGTTCTGACTTACAAGTACTTTGTAAAGTGAAAAAGGATTATGTATGCAAATTATATTATTTTATTCCTCATATTTTAATATTTAATCCATGTCCATGAATGATGTTTTTCAATCACTTCTAAGCAGGAAATGAACTTGACTCACTCTCGAATAAATGCAGCATTTTAATAATTGATATCATGATCACAGAGTTTATTTAATAAGAGATTTTGTATCTATAATTGTTGTTCTACATGTTTACATTCCAGGAGTTTGTCATTTTTATTATAAACATGGCGTCAGTTTAATGAAATTTAAGTAAAATAATCATTAAAAATATCAATGCACGAAGCTATCAAACATTTGGTAATATTCAACTGGTCATCTAATTCTCAAACAAGAGGTTGGAAATTTTAGTAGATAAGGCTAAAAGAATTAAAATTATTTACTCATGAGAAAATAAATGGAATATTTATCATTTTTTCTCTCTTTGAAAACACATGTTCTTTTCCACCTTTAGAATATTCCAGCCTGTAGAACTAAAGTCACAGTGATACATATCATATGTAATTCCTGAGTTGAGTAAATGGTTAACACTACTTGTTATTGAGATGCAGCATCAAATAATGAAATGAATGTTTGTTCTGGACAACTCATTATATGAGTTGGTTTTGCCACTACCACATAAGAATATGGAAAGTTAATTTTTCTTTCTGTGTCTCAGTTTTCTATTATACCAATTGAATATGTTAAATAATAATGCTCCAATAAGATAGTAATAAAGGTTAGATACATCAAAAGAACAACCTGTTGATGTTTAGACTTCTGGTTGTCTCAGTGTTTACACTGAAATAATGGATCTCTTTTATGTAGTTAAGGGTGATACTTCACTGGTTCTTAGGGTAGTCAATATCCAGTTTGTCTTTGATGCTTGTATTGTTCCTGATTTTATTACTACACCCAAGGTGACATAGTTATTGGTATCAATTGTTTTTTGCTGTATGCCAACATAGAGACTGCTCTGATGTCATTAATAATACTGTGGTTCACATCCAGAAAACTAGGTGTGACCAAATACAATGCCCCCCATCCCACATAAACGGAGCTGAAGGATTCTCAGGCAGAGGCACAGGCCTATAGTTAGCCACAGCTAGAGTGCATCACTTAAAAGCAGATGTTAATGAGGTCTGAATACTAGTAACAAAGCCTTTCACTATAGTACAACTTACAAGATTCAGCAGAGAAAACAAATAATTGAGCAAACAGAAACAGAAACATGAGAAAGTAAGGCAAAAATGCCTCAAAAACTTTCCAACTTTCTAACTGACCTATAAGGTGTCAGAGGAGAAGAAATCAAAAGTCACACAGCCAAATTATTTGAAAGGATAAGAGGAGATTTTGTTTAAAGGTTCAATAAGGTGTTTAGCAAGTTTAAAGAAGAGACAGCTAAACAGATAATGATCTTAATAAACAAAGTGTACAGTGGTCTACAGCAACACTAATAAAATTCAAATAAGCTGAGCAAAGTGACTCAAAATTGGAAAAATTAGAATCCATAAAAATGTGCAAAACAGAAATTTATGAAATTAAAAATTCTACTGAAAACCTGGACAGTGGAGGTCACTAATGTGAGTAACGAATATCAGAACTAGAAAAGAGGATGTTGCTGGCAATCCATTTTTAAGAGATACCTTAAAAACTATAAAGGAACATGAAAAATGAGTGAAATACTAATGGATGAAGCAAAAAAGAAAACTAACCTGTGATTATTTGGAATTAGTGAAAAAAAAACAGAAGACAAAATAAATGGCATGAAAAGTCTGTTTATATAAATGATATGAGAAAACTTTCTAAACATGGCTAAAGTATTCAACATACAGATAAGTTAGGCACAGAAAACTATGAATAGCTATGCTACAAAAATAACTGGTTGATGACACATCAGTTAAAATCCAGCCGTAATCAAAGTCCTATATCATAGACCAATGCAAGAACAGAATCTTAAAAGCTGTTAGCGAAAAGCAAAAAGTCATTTATAAAGGAAAACTCATTAGATACATAGAAGACTTCTCAACAAAAATCCTGAAAACCAGTACAGCTTGGATGGAAGTGTTTCAAATCTAAAAAGAAAACAACTTCTATCCCAGATTAATATATCCTTTAAAGTTGATAGAAATAATTATATTTTCCATGATTAGAAACAACTAAAGAAATTCATTACTGCCAAACCAGCACTCCCCAAAATCTTTGACGTATCATGGAAAGAGAAAATGATGTATCTCAAGGTCCTAGAGAAAACAAGCACAATGTAAATCCAAAATTAGTACAAGTAAATAAATTAGAAAGATCAGAGAAAAAATATTGGAAAAGAGAGTTAAAAACAATAAAAAAGAAGCAATCAAAGAACTTATTCTCTAAAATAATAAACAAACTTTACAAATTGTTAGCCAATCTTACTAAAAAAAGACACAAATCAATGCAATTACAAATGTGAAAGACTCAATCAATTGTATGCCTCTGAAATTGAGATAATTATTAACAACTACTTTGTAAACCTGTATGTCAATAAATTGGATAATTCAGAAGAAATAAATATATATATTACCAAAACTGAACTAACAAGATTTAGAAACCCTGAATAATCTAATAGGAGGCAATGAAATTGGAATAGTCATAAAAATATCTATCAAGAAGAATGGCTATTATCTAGAAATTAAATAACAAATGCTGACAAGGCTGTGGTAGGGGGAGAAAAAGGAATTCTATTACTCTTTTGGTTGATTTTAAACTCACACAACCACTGTAAAAATCAATTTGTAGATGTTTCAAAAAATAAAATTAGAAATTACCTTTAACCAAACTATTCCCCTTCAAAATATCTTCCTGAGAGACTGAAAGATATACCACAGTAATATATGCATACCCATGTTGTTAGCACTACAGTTCATAATAGCTAAATCTTTAGAGAAGCAGAGATAATGAAATTGCATTTATATACAATGGAATACTACTCTGCTATAAAGAAGGATAAACTTTAGTCATTTTTAAGGAAATGAATGTACCTTCAGACCATAATGATAATACACACAACTTTAACAACTTACAGTGTTTCCTTTATGAAAGAAAACTAAAAGATAGTAGAGAGTAGAGATATTTTCAAATGGGAAGGAAGTCAAGAAAAGAAATGAAAAAGAGTCCAGAGGGAAAAAGGCTGAAAAAGAATATTTGTCATGTTCCCATTCCCACTCCCTCCAACAAATGTAATAATTATGTAATGTGAACACATCCTAATAAAAAATAAAAATTGAACAAAAAATGGAATCAATTTTAACTTTATTGAATTCAATTAAAAATTAGATAGATGATACACAGATGATACATAGTATAAAATGCATTCACATAAATATTTCTGAATGTATATGTATACAGAAAAATGACTGTATCTGTGATGATTAATGTGACAAATTTTAAATTATATACATTTTTTACAACAGGCTTTATCATTTACTGGGAAGTTACTTGATCTTTTTATACCTTGGTTTTCTCACTTGTTAAATTAATGAAATCACTATATCTATTTCACTTGATTATGGTGAATACAAATGAGTTATAATTTGGAAAAGCTTATTAGAGTGATTTGCATTCATTTAAATCTGCAGTTTTAATTTTCTCACCCTACTTTTATTCTAATTTCTTCTGGAAGTGTAAATTGTCCAAACAGTTTGAAGAACAATTATATCACAGAACATTTGTATTTCTTTTTTTTTGCCCTTCAGCATCAAAGATACAATGCCTAAAAATGTTGATAAGGATGATAATGTTAAAAATAATTATACAATGATATTATAATTATTTTCATTTATTTCATATTTACTACATATCTTCTAATTTTTCTTCACAATAGCCCAATAACTACATATTATGTTCATTTTTAGGTGCCATGACTCTGTCTTAGGGTATGAAACTTTTCCTAATATGACTTGACTGAGAGGTGATCAAAATCTGTTGACTGCAAAGCCTATGCTCTTAAGTCTTTATTACTATACAAGTTTTATAAATGTATATACATATACGCACATACATTTAATTTATTACTACTCATGCAAAATATGGGTGGGTGTAGCACTCACACCACCAGTCTCAGTGCAATGAACCAATCACAAATGGCAGATTCAGCGACCTCCATGACTGCATGAGACTCTGGGTGACATTTAAACACAAACCATAACATGTGAAGACTTTTAGTAGATTAGAAAAAAAAAATCTTACTATTGATCACCATAGACCACTCTCCAAATTTTAGAAAAGCAAAACACAAGAAGCAACAAACACCCAAACCCAAAACTCACTTTAGTTGCCATCTCTGGAGGTTACATGTCCTCCCTTCTTGAGGATTAACTTTCACTGTGACAGTTGCCACCACTGGTTTGCCCACCTTGGAACTCGCCAAAGTATAAGATCCTTAGTTACCCTTAGGTGTAAAAGTTAACATGGTTTAGAGCACACTCTGTTCCTGAATAAATGTTTGCTAAAAAAGTACTAGATTTTGAATCTTTGTCCCATCTTTGAACTTTCCTGCAAATTTCTGGAAGGATCCAAAAGCTGAGATTACCAGAAAATGCAGAGCAACACCCAGCCGAAGCTGACATCTAACTGTGTGATTAGAAATATGTTAAAAAAAAAAACTTGATATTCTCAATGATCAAAATATTTAAATTATATATCCTATGGTATGAATCTAAATTTTATTCCAAATGTCTCATATGTTTGGGGAGGAGATTCGATCATGGGGTGCTATATTCTCTGGTGGAATAGATGGGCTACTCCACTGAGTTCATGGCTAAAGGTGCTGTTAGGAAGTGGGCCTGGTGGCAAGAGGGTTCCTGGGGGATGACACAGGAATGGTGTATTCTTGTCTCTGACACTTTTCTTCACTCTCCCATTCCTGGTTCCATAGACTGAGCAGCTGTCCTCTGCTGGGTCCTTCCACCAGGATGTCTCTCCCTCGTGGGCAGCCAACCATGAACTGAAATGTCTGAAACCACAATTCAAAATAAAATCCTCACCCTTTAAATTCTGAATGTATTTTGTCCCATTGAAGCAAAGTGTCTAACGCAATGTTTATTATGACTGATTCTCAGGAGAATTACATCTGATAAAAAAGATGGTCAAAATGAAAGAAACAATAGGCTCCAAATTTACTAGAAGAAAATAATGTATTATGTAAACATTGTTTTCTTGTTTTTATTTTATGTGTTAAGCTTTTCAGTTCTTCTGTATATGCATGTTACTTTAGTAATAAGGGGAAAAACACTCATGAAAATGTTAAGATGGACTTAACAAACTAAATGAAAAATACACACATGACTGTTATTTTCCAAATTTTTGGAATAAAATGATTGGTATTTCTACATATGTTTAATACTTTTATAATTGAATTTTTAGTCTGCCAGTTTTTCTTGCAATAGAATTCTACAGTAACTTTAGGTAGTTTTTATTTCATTTTTTCAATAAAACAATTGCATAGGGTGATTATTAGTTGAAATATTAAATATCTAGCCTATGGTAAAATGGCATAGGACTTTATATAATATAAAAATACTGCAAAAATAGCTATTATTTTTAAAAACCATGAATTATTACAGAAAACTTTTCTTACCCCTCAAAAAAGAGTGCTTTTGTTGATGAATTTAAACATGTTAAGTGTCTATATGTATACTTATCTGTATTTAAGCATATATATTATAAGTTACTTATTTCTTTTATATTGGCACATGGGAACTGTTGAATAATGTCATTAAGGTATAATGGTTAAAAGCTATTACTCCAGAATGTCATAGTAATGATGTTAACAGGCCCTCTCTTTCTTAGTGTCAGTTGTAATAAAAACTTAGCAACAAACTTTTTTGTTCCAGTTCTGAGGCTCAGATCAGGAAGTCTAAGATCAGGAACACAGTATGGTGTCATTTGGTGAGGGCTCTCTTTCAACAGTCAGATGGCCAATTTCTTATAAACTTACATGACTGAGAAGAAAAAAGAGAGGGAGAGGCAAACCAAATTTTTTATCTCTAAATCCAAAGACAATAATATCACTCATAAAACTCCACGCTCATGACCTAATTACCTTTGAAAGGCCCTACCTCCTAGCATCATTAGATTTCCTCATATGAATTTTAGAAGAGCATATTTATTCCATAACACTCTCCCTTCCAAAACAATTTAACTGCTAAAATTATTAAAGAATACGAAAGAAATGTCATTTAAATTCTCTGGAAATATCTTAAGGGCAAACAAAAATGGAGAAATACTCAAGAAAATCTAATAAATATTGGGCTAGGGGCATACCTCAGAAGTAAAGCTCTTGTCTACCATGCATGAAACCCTGGGTTTGATGCTCAGAGCCATAAAAACAAACAGAAACATAACATCTTCACAATAAGTGGTAAAACATGTGAGAATAGTGAGAATTTGTACTACCAGAGTCAATATCTGCTCTCTTACCTGCTGTCTTTCCCATATGGGCATACTGGAACTCTGCCACATGTGATTTACTCTTTGTAGATTCATTCCAAAAGATAGAGGCTCCCTTTTTCCTTAATTGTTGGTCTCAATTATGAGTTTAACTGCACGGGGTAGGGTGTCATCGGGTGTCTTCTATTCTTGTGTCGCAGCTCTATTTTAGGCAGATAAGACAAGACTGAAGGTCTTTACTCACTCCCATCCTTACTCATAAGTTGGATCCACAGGTTCTATTTTAGAAGTTTTCATTCTGGAAGAAAAACGTAAGGGTGCTAGGAACTGACACTTCCTCCACGTCAGTGCTCACTGTACATAAGATTATTGTGAAAAATAGCACAGGTGTTGGTAAAGCCAAACTAAGAGGCCAGAAAAAAAAATAAAACTAAGAGGCCAGGTAGCAGCTCTATTATAGAAGAAAAAATTAAAAATGGAAGTTTAATGGAAAGAACAACAGAAAGTGACAATTGTGAGAGCACCGTTGGAGCACTGTGGGAGTGTATGAGACAGAATGACCGAGTTCATGTCCCTGTAGTTTGTTCCCAGAGGAGCCATCTGAGCAGAATGGCACTGGGGGCGTTCCTGAGTCCCAGAGACTCCTGGACAGCAGCAGCAGCCTATGAAACACAACCTCAGCCCAAACTCACAGGTCCAGAGATGACAACGGAGGGATTAGAAAAGTGCCAAACAGAACACAAATGAAATAGTCAACTCAGTATTACCCTGTCACTTATCTTAAATATACAGGGCAAATACACTAAATTACTATACTAAATTACTATACTACACTATAGGTTAAAAATGAAACAGAAACCAAATAATAAAACCTAGCTATTGTGTTAGGAGGAACTGTAAATGCAGTAACATAGGTAGACTGAAAGTAAAAGTATGGAAAATCCATACTGCAGAAACAGTTAAAGAACAAAAATATGAGTGGTGTTATTAATATCATAAATATCAGGTTTCACAGAAAATTACTAGATGCAAACAAGGACATTAAATAATGATGAAATGATCAGTCTTCCCAGAAGATCTTCCAGAGCATCAAAAAACATGAAGTAAATGGTGGTGATGGTAAAAGGATGGCTCGATTCAGATTTATTCGTATTTTGACTGCCACAAAAATCGTAAGTTGTATATATTAGTGGGGTACCATATAATGTTTCATATATGCATATATTTCCTAATGTTTAAATTGTATTAAACTTATTATTTCCTCAACTATTTGTCAGTAATTTAAGATGAAAACCTTTAAAATCTTTTAACTTGTTGATATGTGTACGTAACAGTTCTTTTGTCAGAATATTGTATATCCTCTGTCCATACGGGTTTTCTCCCCTTTAACTATAACCTGATACCCACTAATGAAATTTTCTCTATCCCTTCTCTTCTACTCTACTGTCCTCAAACCCTGGAAACTACAGTGCTATTCTCAAACTCCATGTAATCAATTCTGTTAGGTTTCATACATATGTGTATGTAAGCATATATATAGATATTATATTATATTATATTATATTATATTATATTATATTATATTATATATATGCTTAAGATCATTCAGTACTTTCTGTATCTGACTTATTTCACTGAACACAATGATTTTTAACTTCATCTGTGTTGTCACAAGTGACACAATTGCTTTTTTTGTGGTTGAATCAATTCTATAATTGGTATAACTACTTAGAAAATGAGCCAATATTATTGATTTTGAAAACCAGACTCAACCAACAACGTTTAATACATATCCACTAAACAACAGAAATACACATTTTCGTTCAAGATGCCATGGAACATTCTGAAAGTGCCACAAGTTTAGAGATGGAAAGCAGTTTAGCAGCTGTTGAAGATACGTGTTTAGGGGTGGCAGGAAGTGAGTGCACTCATAAAGACGCCCTAGGAAAAGTCTTGGTGGTGAAGAATCATCAATATTTGGTACATATATCAATACACTGGTTAAAGCATTGTACTATAGATTTTCAGGATGTTAGCCTTGGATAAACTGGGTAAACAGCAATGGGACTCCTTTCTACTACTTCTCATAAGGACATCCATTTATAATAATCTCCAAATGGAAGTTTGCTTTTTAAAGTGCCTGTGTTAATTTGTTACCTAACGCAAGAAAAAGCTTTTCTTTCAAGAGATGAGACTCCAAGAACTGAAAGTAGATTAGAGAAGACTCATGTATTTACATGCGCTTGCTTGAGAAATTATAATATACTTCTTTTACAGGGGTTTAGAAAATTAAATAAGGTAATTTTATTGTGAGAATGCTAGGTAAAAATCATTATGGTTGTATATGTGAGGGGAGTCAGAATTTTGCAGGCATGGAGGTGAGCCAATGACAATTCTTTACAAATGGGGAAACATAACTAAGGAAGAAAATACTGTCTTTTAAGAGTTTAAAATGTGTGGGAAGCATTCTAAAACTCAACTGTATTTTGAAATGATTTATATTTTAAAAATCAACCTGTATTTTGATAATGATTTATATTTAGAAGTCTGATTGTTGAACATTAGTGAGAAAGAGCATATTGTAGAAATAGTGGCACGCATCTCAGCGACAGGCATCGATTTGCTATCTGTGGAGCTGATGTTCTTGAACATGCATTTTCAACTCTTTGAGCCTCAGTTTCATATAAACAATAATATATCCATGACAGTGCTCTCCTGAGCTATATATATATTATTTAGTTTTTGGCAGAAGAGCTAGAAACAGTCTAATACTCACTTATACTTGATTATTTTATTTAAACATTTTTTTGCTATTTAAATAAGCTCTAGTATTCAAACATTAGTATCACATTCAATATGTTTATTTGCAATTATTCTCAAGCTGACTATACACTGTATTTAAATAGAGAAAAATAAAGGGCAGTGACCTTTGACCTGTCCACAGAGGATCTGTATCTATAAAGTTTGTCACATAATGCTAATCATCATCCAAGGTCGAGAAATACTATATCATCTGATTTAAATGTATGGGATTATATCTTTTCCATCGAGTCTAGTTTACCAATCCATATGTGTAAATTATTATTTGAAACATATAAACTAAATTTAAAGTCAATTTTTAAGACAAATTATTTTTAAATAAAACAACTGTACACAAGCAGTTTAGATGTTGTTTTTCATCTTTCTTAATGGAGAAAATATGAACCTAAACAATAGATCAAAGCCTTCAATCACATAAAAAATTATTTAAAATTATATGATATTGCATAAAAATGTATTCTCCTTTCATTAAAACTTTGTTACAGGAAAAGTAGGTAACCCAATTTACCATCACTCAGTCATTTGTTTCTGTACATTTTTCATTACCTAGCAGTTGTCAGCCAACTTATCATTCATTTCATATTATTCTTTCTGCTATTGCAGGTGTGTTTTTGATTCAACAAAATGTGTATTTTAATGAAAATGCAAATCTGTTTATGTTACTTTGTTTAAAATCCACAATAATTTAGAGGATCTTGTTATAAAAATCTACGTTGCTGTTGGGCTTTCACTTTATTTCTCAAACATACACGCATATTTAAGTGAGGTTTATTATGAAATAATGTCATAAGTTCCCTCTTCAATAGTGCAAAAATTGATTTTCTCTACACAACACTCTAAGGAGTAGAATTGCAGAGTTATTTGATATTAAATTAGAAATACTACATCTAAGACTCTTTCAGATTTAAGTATCACCAGCCTAGTAAAAGAGTATTCCTTAATTATAACCCAATAAACCTTAAGATTTAGCAGATTTCAAAGCTGAAAATCTAATGGAAAATTTATCTATCCATCTAAAATTCTATTAATTCTCAAGATAAGGTACATTTTTTTCATATAATCATTTGTTATATTAGTATTTTGTCTTTTTTGAAAGACTAATGCATCTTTCAAATGAACTGTTAGCTTGCATGTGCTTTAAAATTGCTATTTAAACAAGCTATGATTTCTTAGTTTGCAATATATTATATACTACATGTTTCCATAAATATATTGATTTATTTTGGTAGTACTTTTCTTGGCATCATTTAAGAATATTTTATACATCTATAACCTATGAAGTTTCTGAGGAAAATGCCCAATATTATCCTTCCGCAAGTTTCAAATGCAAAATTGTTTTGAGAAGTGTGAAGTGCATGTAGGAGTTAGGCCTTGTCTGGCTTGTAGATACATTTCAAATAAACTGCTGTTATGGAGTTTGATTATTTCCTTTGCTTTAAGCTGACTCATCCTGTATATGTGCTGGAGTTAATAGTTCTATGGGAACTGAAAGATGCTGGAATAAAGGGCAGCTGATTTTCAAGATTTACTTCCCTGTTTGATAACCTTATCGGTACTCTACCAGATGTTACAGTAATTATTTTCTCCACTGAAGCAGCTGTGATTTTTATGTGGAATACCTAATTGGTCATCATGAGAGCTATATTACTGTCAACTGCAGGAAAAGTCATTGAAATTGGATTAAAGGAGGAACTGGATTATTGCCATGTGGGGCCCTAGGAAGCTTTGAGAAATTTTAATTGACTTAGAACCAAGAAAGAGGGAAAAGAGCTACACAAGTTCAAATTTGTTGATCATACTTAGGGTTATAAGAATTTTAAAAATTTAGCATTCATGTTTAACAATAAAACAATTACTGAAAGTATTTTCCAAGCTTGCATAAAAATGATGGTTTAAATAAACTTTAAAAAGAAAATGGTTTTGAAGAGACAGTTAATGTCTATTAGTATGATAGATAGGAAGAGAAAATAAACAATTTTAGGATGTATTCAAGTCAGACATTGAAGTAATTTGAAATATGTTATTTTATGTTCAGATGTAACAAAAAAGTAAAATAGACAAAGCTTATTACATTATGCTGAGCAATGGGATGCCAATTTTTTCTGGCATGTTTTGAAAGAACCGGTTGCATATAAACAGATTTTCTGTCCTGTGATATAGATTATAAACAGATTTGTTCTCATGTAGATGTAAACATCTGGTGTCCTAAACATTATGCTACACTTCTGATTATCCAACATATATTCACTCTTCAGAAACAAGCAAATGGAACATTTAGATCAGCTAAGGTTTAGGTCTTTTAAATTATTCATGTACGAAATTCATGCCTGTGCATTGGGTCTTTGCAAATAGTGTTCACATGTGTATAGTCTATGTTCAATTTGGAGAAGAAAATACACAAAAAAACATGTATTTTCAAAATAAACACTATTTTTTATTGAATTGGGTTTAAGAAACTAATACAAATACTATATTATATTCTTAAACACTATAAAATCTACCATGGTTAAAATTGAAATGTGAAGAGCAGAGATTAGCTTTAAATAGGAAAAATAAACCCATTTAACTCATCTTTAAGCACGGACGTTTGAGAAAATCCGTCAGGTTTTGTTTTCTAGGGATCACTAGTAATGTTTAATCAAGTCCATTGAAAGATTTCCTAATAAGTATTGAAAAAGGTGTTTGTAATTACTAAAATTTTAAAACCAAATATATTTCTTATAAATGTGTCATTTAGATAATCAAAATCAAAATATTTATAAAAATACTTGTAAATTTACAATTGATTTTTCTCTTTTTTAAGAAAGTTATTTTTTAAAAAGGCCATTTTCACCTTAGTGATACTAGTCCCCAGTGTAATAGATTGCCACTGAGGCCCCTTCTAAGAGGTGGCAGCCAAAGGAGTAACTTTTGGAAAATTACAGACTATAGTAATCATTTTCCTAATCCATCTTCTCTCCTAGTCAAGAAATACAACCAGCTCTTTCTACCTGGATAATATTTACTACAATATTTTTTCATCTGAAGTCTTAAATCACTAATGGTTTCAGTCACTACAGTGTTCTAATCTAGTCTAAATATTTTTAAAGCAAAGGTCATAATTATAAGGGATTACTAAAGAATTTAGCAAATATTTAATTTAATGTTTTTTTTATTACAGAAAGAGATTCATTTCAAATAATCTCAATCAAAATAAACTCCACTCATAAGAAACACATTTACCCATCTTTATTTTATCTCTCTGAGGTGGTCCTAGATGTCCTCTTTCATGAGTGTCTTTATAAAATGTGATTTTAAAAAATTTCCTAATTTAAGCATTCATTTTATTTTTTGATCATATGTGGTACATTATACTTCATTATAAGCATCAGTTTACGAACAATCTGTACTTAATAAAGTCACAAATTCCTTTAAATTTCATTCTATTTATTTCAAGCAAATATCATCTTGTTCTGGCTTTTTACGTACCTAAATTGTTCAGCAACTAATGTTGTACTTGGACCATGTTTCCTAAATATATTATGTATTTTAAACCCACAGTGCTTCTTAATTTCTTCTTTCAATTTATAATTTCCTATCTCTACCTTTCAAAATTCAACTTACTCTCCATTGAATATCTTGTGTCAAGTAAAGAGGAAGTATCTCCCAATACTCAAACACACATACACATACTTGAAATCAACCTTTACTTTTGCTGCTTTAACAACATAAATGTGGCAAAAGATCAGTTATTTTAAATTATACAGAATGATTGCTAATATAAAATACAAAATGCCAGCACACTGGCGAGAAAAAGTAGGAGACTGTGTACAAAAATAAGTAAATAAATAAGAAAAAAAGCCTTGACGTTAAGAAATAGTTTGATCTCCCTCTCAGCCAAAGAAATAGGTATTTTAATTGCTGGTCAACTTATTTTACCTAATACATTTTTCTCTTAGAATTCTCAAAGCTTAGGTTGAGAAAGCTGAGCATGTTTCCACACTTGTATTAAATATGCAAAGTTGTGCAATCTCTCTGGAAGTTATTTGATAAGAAAAAAGTTTTGCAAATAAACTGTTTCTTTGATGTAGAAGTGCCAGTTCAAGAATTCAGTCTCTGGTCTCTGTAGAGACAGATAAGTAAGGACATATAAATACGTTCAATGTGGTTGGAGAGAAAATCAATTTAACAAAAAGAGTTTAACAGTGATTATCACCTAATGTTAGAACTCTAATTTTTAATCTTCAAACTTTCCATAATTGATAAGCTTTAATTTCATATTCTGACAATAAATGCTAAATAAAACATGATTGAAAATTTTTCCTTGTTTTTATTTAAATGGACAAGAAAATAAAGAAAAAAGGAATATATCCAATAAAAAGAGAAAGTAAAGGCAAAACCACCAATTTGCAACAGTAAAATCTATTTTCCATGGGAGTTGAAATATTTTAATGCTTAAATATAAAACTCTAAATTTAAAAGACTATGCCTCCAAATACATGTTTGATTGCTTTTTATGAAAGTTAAAGTTATAACTTTTATTCACAGTAACTGTGCTTTTAAGTAGTATATATTAAATAAGGTTGATTTTTATTAGGTGTGAAAATAAGGCTAAAATATTCCAAAATTTCCACTTGATCATAAATTTAAATTTCTGGCATTTCCGTTTCTATCAGATATTGGCTCATTATCCAGTGTTGTATTAGTGACTAACTCTCCGATACAACAGTGAGTAAGAGAAGGACAATATTGACTTATATTTTACATTCTAGCAGGTTATAAATCTCAAAGAAAATTTTTTTCTATCATTATTATTCATTTGAGGTGAATTTTGGATACAAAGTTCCTTCTCAGTGTTGCAAATTCAACTGATATTTTAATGTGATAAAAAAAAGGTAGTCTTCTTAAACAGTTGTTAATCACTAAATTTAAGGGTTGGTGAATGAGATTTGTAAAACCATGCAGTGTTCGGGCCTGAAGATGTAGCTCAGTGGTGAAGCATTTGGGTAGCATGTGTGAGGCCCTCCCTGGTCCCTAGCACTTCACACACACACACACAAAATACAGCTTTATAATGGTACCTCAGATTTTATCACAATGTCTATTTAACCCTTTACCCTTTTAAACAAATGTATTTAGGTATCAATATGATTTTTGAAGGACATGAAACCTAAACTTTTTATGCTGACAGAAGAGACTGAGTGACAATATCAATAATATTCTTCAAACATTTAATATTTCACATTTATGGACACAGGAAACTATTTAGTATAAAGACCATTTGTAAAAGCAGGTTTAGCTCAGAATGCCTGCTTAGTTCGCTACTTAGTACTTTGCTGATAGATAAATTATTTGTGACTCCTCTCCAAAATACTGGATTCATTTTTTGTAAAGTAAATGATTTCCAAACAAGCTCTGGAATTGTCCAGGCAATATGTCTTTGACAATTAAAAATGTTTATATGCCACTATGTGTTACAGTTTAGTAGAGCAATAAATAGCAGAGACAAAGCAATTAAAAGTCAAAACAAATAAACCAAAAGAGAACGGTAGGCTGGAGAGAAGAGCATTCTCACCCCTTATAAATGATGCAGTCTTTCTTTTCTGCATTCTGAAGAATTTGCCCACCTTGTGACCCAACTGGAGCATATACTTTCATACAGTGTGCAGGAAATGAAATACTGGCCCAAAACTATTGGTCTCCTTGCCACTATCTGAGGTTCAGAGAAAGAAATGAAATATTACTATACACAGAAAAATACTAGGAAGATGAATTTACAGTAACCAATTTAAAATGACTTAAACATAGGAGAAATTCACTGAGTGCATAATGAATAAATGAAGATTATCACTATGCAGTTTTTCTTAGATGTTTTGGGGGTCACAGACTCACAATGGCTAGTTTTGCATATTTTCCTAAGGAATAAATGGAGGTTTAGGGTAGGGGTTCTGCAAGCAAAGGGAAAATAAAGGGATGCATACACTAAGGGTCAGCAAAATGGCTGCCGCCTGGCCAGGATAAACAAGCAGCTTTTACTGAGATAAAGAACAAGGAAACTCACATTGCCCATGCTTAGATTACATAACTTGTTGGCTTCTTGTCCTTATGGGACCTCATGTTTTTACCCTGGAGGAGGGGAAATGTTTTCAGGCCTGCACTTTCTAACAAAACACTGTCAAGTGGATGTGTCTGGGACAAAATGGAGTCAGTGTGGCCTCTCTACAGTTTAGGATGATGGTATCACCCTTTTGAGAATGCCGCTTAACTCTTTTGGGATGGACCATCCTCTCCCACCCACTAAGGCTAAAGTAAGACTACACTCCAGAGCAAAGTCCCTCTTAGCATGAGATCATCTCCACACTCCTGAGTCATCGCAGGGCTATTCTTTGCTTTCTGAGTTACTGACCTCCAAATCTTCCACCCACCTGGAATCTTCCACTAGGACTCCTAGACTGTGTACACCCAATAAATAGTGGCTGGTTTGGTGTATCTTGGCCTCTGTCCATCCTGAGGCATTGACCTCTCAGCCCCTCTATCATGCATTACTAAATTTATCTCTGTTTCTTATTTCCCCCTTTCATCATACTCTTTACACAGGTAGTTCAGGATCTTGGTCAGGTCCCTAATGACAGGAACCTGATTCCTAGGGCAAACCAATTCAAATGTAGTTAAGCTAATTTTGTCCTCCTTATTATATCTTAATGTTTTCTAGTTTTAGAGTATTGAAAATATATACGTTTGATCAAATAATTAAAACGATACTCATTACTTTGACAATAACCATGTTTAAATTTGCTTTATAAGCTTTATTAATTTATTGTATTATTTAAATGCTTACTTTCAGAAATAAAATACAAAGATGGTTGCAAATTATTTCTAAATTTCAAACAGTAGGTTCAGGAGAGTCTGTTTGAATCTTCCTAGCCCATTGGATAGTTAGGCTTAATTATCCACGTGATTAGCTTGATAGTAACCTAGGGGAAGAGGACAGCACACTTTTGGATGTGCCTTGGTGGGTCACGGAGACACATCCGCTGGCAAGTACCATATATGGTCCCAGCATCCTTCCTTTCTACCTCTTTTCCCTGTTCTGCATCCCAGTTACCATGAACTATGCAGCTTCATTCTTTCATACCCTTCTCCCATCATATTTCTAATATGGAGCCAATCAACCAGGAACTGAATCCTGTGGAGTGACAAGTCCAAACAATCTCAAATTCTTTAAATTGTGGGTATTTAGTAATGTGTCCAGGAACAGGAAAGCTGGATAATATACACATCCATAGGTATGACCTGAGCTAAGCACATGATAACAGGCATTTCAAAGAATGTCAGGGTCTGTGTACTACTTTAGTAAAGAGAAAAGAATGATACATCATTATTTGCTCCTCGTGGCTTCCAGCAGAGTGAACTCTGTTGTTATAGTACGGTAGCACGCTTAGGTCTAGTCAGCAAGTCTCCTTCGCCCACTTCAATCTGTGCAGCACCCAGGGCTCAATCCTGCTTCCACTGTCATAAGAGAGGTAGAAAATAGAATCATAAAGACCCAGGCAAATGATTCTAGGCCAGAGCACATGCACATCGTATCTCCTGGCCTGAATTTCAGTTACCTTTTTCCCACTTAAACCTTATTAATATTTGTAAATATGCACTCTATCTCATGCATATAATTAAATCATAACGAAAACTGTGAAAGTCCTGGAAGCTAGAAAGACCATGAGATGACTCAGCACAGCATCAATCACCCCCGTCAATGTCACCCAGGAGACTTAGTGGGAGGCACTTGGGCTGGGGTGCACTTCCTTTAAATTTCAAATGCCTAATTTGTATCCTGTGGGCTTCTTACTTTCCTTTTATCCTGGGGATTTTTTTGTTTTCATGCCCTTCTTTATGTTTCTGCTGGCACAGGCCTGTCCTGAGCACATCTTCCTATGGTCTTTAGTAAATATAACTGCTTTTCATTTACCACTGGATGTACACTTGGCAATTCTTTGCTCATTATACGCAAACGCCTGGAATTTATCCGTCATACAATAATACTTGCATCTACTCAAAGTGGGTACAGTGCCTGAGAATGCTAACTCAGACATGTTCTTTCATCATAAATGTGCGTTTATTTTCTGGAGTCAATGCACAAAATAGAATTGTGAGTCCTAGGAAATTATTATTCAATCATTCATATGGAACTTTAAAATTTAGTGTTTTGTTTGATTTTGTTTTGTTTTTCATTTAGAGACAAGTGGCTTCCTGATGCCTAGAGCAAAATGTTTCCCCCAACTCTTCTCAGGCCCAGTGAATAAGCAGAATATACCCATGCTGACAGGAATAAGCCTGGAACAAAAAAATAGGGAACAATGAGCTGAAAGTGACAAAGCAATTGTGGAGGTTTGCATTAGCTCTCTCTGCTCCCTGCCCCTCTGTTACTTACTAAGACCTTTGCCCACCTGTAATCAACAAGGTGGTAATTTCAGGCAAATGGTCTCTTCCATTTCCCGGGAGCTGTCTTTGAATGGATAGCTTTTCATTTTACCTAATATATAGGAGACAGTCCACAAATACACAGAGAAAAAAGTAAAAGAACACATTGATTTTCCAAACAAAGACACCAAAATAAAACCATGTCAGTTACATTCACTGAATTTTGTTCTGTTTTGTAAGAAGTTTCTAGAAACTTATCCTATAGACAACTGTAGTTAGAGAGGCAATAGCTATCATTTTTCCATTATATACTGCCATGTAATAGGCTACAGGATAATTTACTAATCTACTGACATTAAGAGTACAAAAACTGGATTTAGTCAATTCTGAAGACAATTATTCATGCTATTTTATATAATAAACTTAGCTATTAAGAAGTAAGAATTATATTACAAAAATATATTTTAAACATTCAGATGGATAAACAAAAAGAGACATATCTGTATTATCAGAATTCGAGAGGAGCAAGATGTCACAATGTGCTACTATGTTGCTCAGAGGATGAAGTGATTGAGATGAAACTTGCTCCAAACACACAGAGGCCCAGAGGTGTTTTCCTGATGAAAGCACCCAGTGGGAGTCTCGTATATGTACGGTGCACATTTGTTTCAAAGAGTCTCCAGAGCAGATCATTTCAGAAATCATCCTGTATGCAGCTGAAAAGGAACTCAGAGGATGTTGCACCATTGGTGTGGGCCTCAGTGAAATTTGGACCAGCCACAAACTTGCCATCATTCGCATGGTGCTATTTTTGTAGCACACAAATAAAATAGTCATGGGGCCATGAAGGCTTACGTTAGAATTTCAGATGAAAACCTATTGGGCCAACAAGTGTGTGGCAGAGAGGCAGCACCTGCAAACAGACTCTCTTCAAACAGCATGATGTGTGAAGCTGAGTGAAACTCCAGGAGTTTTGGTCTCCAGGAAATTAGAAAGGAATTACATTAGGTCATCAGCTCTTTGTGTGGGGTTGCTTGTTTAAGTGTATAGGAATATTTTAGAGAAAATAGTTCTTTATTTGGATAACTTACTCCTATGAATTTTCCTTAGTGATGGGTTGTAGACATTCACATTCATTTTACTGCAATAGTTTTGAGCTCCCTTTTCCCTACATTCTGTTAACAAAACAAAACAAAACAAAACAACAACAACAACAACAACAACAACAAAAACCCAGATGAACCAACACTTTTTCTGCAAGACAAAGTGATTTGTTTAACTTCACAGATATTTTGAGTGGCAAACTAGTCTTGGGAGTCAAGTTTTACATTTCCAACTCAATGGGCATTTAGAATTTATACCCTATTTTTTATTGCCTTCAATTGAAAGTTTCAGATGTTTTTCTTGACTTTGATTTAGAGAGAGGTGTTAGAGAATGCTAGTTTCAGTAAGAAGAAACAGTTATGATTTATCTTCACAATAATAAAAATCTCCCTGTTGAATCATAAGTTTTATTGATAGTAGTTATCTGATTTTTCTTGTCATTCTTTCTGACAGATGGCTATTACTTTTATGAAAAAATACCAGAATTCAGTATTAAACTATTTATTGTACTTCATACAAAGTCCCAACACTATAAATTTTATTGACACAGATTTTTCATTGCAAACACTATAAAAACAATTAGACTCTTCAGCCGCTTCATATCTCTGACTGAGCAGTACAGATACATAATTAATTTTCTGTAGCAAGTTCTGGATTTGATGACAAACATAAAGCTATTGAAATATTTCACCTCTGCAAAAGATTATAAAATTGTGTTTCTCTTACTTGTATAAATTCACAAAATCACCTCATTACATGGCTCAAGAACATGAATTTAAAAATTACATCTAGCTACAGTCTTTGGGGAGATTTTACCAAGGGATGTACTCTGATGGATGGATGGTGCGTAAGAGACCAGGGTGCTACAAAATCAGTTAGGGAAATAGATGTGACCTATTAATTACAAAATCCCAGGACACGTGCAGAACGGTGGCCAGAGCCCTGCATATGGAGCTCTCATGAGAACTGGAGCTGGTTTTTCATAGGGTGGCTCAGACGTGAGGAGCAGGTGACACAAAGGGACATTCCACACTGATCTCTCTGCTCCTGTGTTTTTGCACAACAGCCCGCACTTTCCTACTTTCACTTATCCCAAACTCGATCTACAGCGCTTGTTTCTTTTTCTACTTTTAATAAGTGGAAAACTTTGCTTCCTTTTGTGGTTGTTTTGAACAATTCTTTGTTCAGGACAGAAATAAACCTCAAAACCCCTCTAGAAAATAGCTTCAGAACCCTAAAATGTATGTGGCAACCCAGCCAGGAGGTAAGGTCTTTCTGGGCACTTCTTTTGTTCTTCAAAATCCATAACTTTGAAAATGTTTTTCTTTCTTTCTTTCTTTCTTTCTTTCTTTCTTTCTTTCTTTCTTTCTTTCTTTCTTTCTTTCTTTCTTTCTTTCTTTCTTTCTTCTTTCTCTTCCAGGGAAGATGTGATTCCTTTCTCATCCACTTTCCTCCTCCAGAACAGACTTTCATCCTTCAGAGGTCTCAAATCTTCTGTGCTTATTATGGAAAGACGGTATGAGAGGGAGGTAAAAATTAAGGAAAGCTGGTAGTCTCAGGGAGTGTCTCAGTTACATTTGTCTAGTTGCTGGGACAAAATACTCGACACCCCGAATTAAGGAAGGAAAGATTTATTTAGCTCACAGTTTGTGGAGTTGCAGTTCATAGTCAGCTGGCTCCAAAGCAGGGTGGCACAACACAGGGGCAATACTTCAACACTGCAGAAGACAGAAAAAGCAGCAAGTGCAAAAGCAGGGAGAGCAAGCCTTTTCTCTCTTGTATTGTATGGAGGACACCCAGCCCAGGGTGGGTGTAGCACTCATGCCATCTCAGTGCCCTCCTCTTGAACAGACACTGGGCAGGACCCTGGCCCCCTGCTGAGTAAACTTCTAAATTTCTCAAGTTGACACAGTGTTTCAATCATTACACAGAGCTTTCTCTTACTGCTGGGAACAGCTTTGTACTGTGTCCAACCATGTGGGAGGGAGGAGAAATGCATAGCCTTTCTGCTTTCCCCAGCTCATAAGAGGCCCACAGATCTGCATCATATGTTATAATCTTAATCACCATGAAATCTATCATGGAAGAGCTGTAAGGTGAATACCAGAGATTAGCTTTATTTAGGAAAAATAAACCTATTTAACCACACATGTTTAACCACACTTCATCTTTAGCCACACATATTTGAAAAAAGTCATCAAATTTTGTTCTCTAGTGATCTCTGGTAATGTTTAATGCTTATGTCACCTTTTCTTTCTTCTTTTTCAAGTTTTAATCACTTGTTGCAGTAAAGAACAACCAGAGAGCCTGCCGTTAACTCAGTCATAGATCAGTTGGCTTCCATGTGTGTGACCTGGAGTTTAGTGTGCCTTTTTGTCCTCATATTTTGGTTCTACTTGATGGTGTACCCATGCCAGTTTCCTCATTCTTTTGGGAAATTTAGCTATTGCTAACTTGGCCTTCTTCCTGAAAAGCCACCCACTCCAGTTTATTCCTTTTTTTGCTCAAACACCAGTTTAGTGCTTTTGCTCTAGGTGGCCTTTAATGCTGGGTACCATTCATGAGTCTTCTAAGAGAAATTTAGTTAATTTAAGGCTATATGTCTAACGGCTTGAGCAGAGCAAAGGGACCGCCTGTTAAGTTAAACTCAAGCAGCTGTATGAAAAAGTAGAGCATTCCTTGTATCATTGGGATAAATGAAAGGAATATTGTTTCTCAAGTGGCAGAGGAAGTCCCTGTTGGGGGGATCCACCCTGCTCCATGGACAGTGGATCTCTATCTTGATCTCTACTCAGGTGGATAAGGAGTCCCCAGGCAGGGGCTGGTCCTTTGGGAATTTTTAAAGGGTCCCCTGGGCAGACTCCACCCTTCCCCCAATGGAGTTAGTGGGCCAATGCTGCATATCCCATTGGCTACCCCATTAGGATATAACAAATCGATCCTGAAAGACACATAATAGGCCACAACGAATGGCGAATTCTAAGGAAAAAATGAATAAATAAGAAGGCACTAGAGATACTTGCTGTCCAAGAGGTATCTGTTGTACGATTTATTCTCTCATAGGATACTCCAGACTCAACAGGTCTGCAGTCTTTTCCAGGGAATGCCCCTTGAAGTACCCACAACTTAATGTCAGGCCCCCAGCCAAGTCCCATGCAGATATCTAGGTGAGGTCCCAGATGCTCCACCCTTGTCTTTACTATTGTAGTACTGTTTAGGTCCAGAAAATGGTGAGAGATGGGTACAGAATGGTAGTCTAAATTCTTCAGTTAGATCTTTTATTTTATTTTTCAAGATTCAAGAAAAGTATGAAATTCTTTATGTTCAGGCTTTTATGGCTCTTAACTCTTTGAAGCTCCAAGAACCACAGTACTGTATTGTGCTATACCTCACAAAGTCCTCTTTGCAGCTATGGAAGAGAGAAATATCTACACTGATATTTTTAATTGATGTTTACCTGATGGCACAGGCTAGGGTGAGTGTTCTCTTGTGCAGATTTAAGCTCAGAATGAAGTAGGGACTGTGATTCTCAATCTTTAAAGTGTGGCTATTTCACAGGCCCGTGGCCCTTCTCCTGCTCTATCTCTGGACATAGCAGGTATTTCTGTCTTTTTCCCAAGGCTCAATTTGTGTGTGTGTGCATGTGTGTGTATGTTTATGTTTTTCTTTTCCACTTGCCCTAAAGTCACTGATATTTGTTGTAATTTTCTCTCTTTATATTGTTTTTCCTCTCTCTCTGCTTAGAGAGAAAAGTAAGAAAAGACAGGCCGATTTAGTGTCTCTTCCTCAGGAGCTGTCCATTCTCTTCCTTAGTTCTGGCAAAAACTTGATACCTTTTTTGAAGTTTTCTATTCTTTTCTGAGAGGGTCTGGGGGCTGGGGGGAAGATCTCCATGTAGGTACAATTCTCTGCTTTCCCGTCACCTCCACAAACATTTCAGTTCCTCTAGCTCAGTTTTTGCAGTATCCATCGCCATTATCTTGAGTAAGCAGATTGTGCCTCCCTCCCTCACAGCTGCCGTTCATCTCTCCCAGACTCTGTGTTAGTCTCTTTTAAATGGGTTTCAAAACAGCTGTGCTAAATTATAGCTTTTCTGATTTATTTCATTTTGTGTGGTGATTTATGATCTTTGTAAGCATGTTAGCCCAGAAACTGAAGATAAAAGTGATTTTGCAAACCACATAATTCAGTAGCTAGAAACTCTAGAGAAGTAGAAGAGGCTCACTTCCATGGTCTGGAACATACAATATGTCAGACTCTGGCACATTAAGTCACTTCATATAGCATCAAGTCTACTTTTTATAACATTTCCACTTTCTAAATAGACACTAAATTCTGTGAAGATGAGACGACTGCTGAGATAGCCAAGAAGTAATTATGTTTTAATTGATGCTTGCCTGATGGTGTGCTCTTATCTGTCTACTGGGAAGTGCCGTATTATATGCCAGTGTCCACAGCTGTTATCTTTTATGCACTGAAAATGGCATAGAAGAAAAGACATTTTAAAAAATAAGGTTTTATTGAAGCATTTACAAAAGATTACTGCTGCTAATTTTATTAGGAAATTATCCAATGAAATACTATTCCTCAGAGCCAGAAAACATACAGGGGTATAGTATGGGGTCCTGAGTGTAGTCTTGAGAATTAAACTCTTACAGGATACAAGATATACAATTAAGGTGATTATTTCACAATTAATCGTTGTTATTGCTTTATCTTTGGCCTCTCAACATTTTCATGGTTATCAATTTTTTCCCACAAGAATAAGGCATAATGAGTATCAGTTAAATATCACTTATGGCAGGCATTTATATACCTCCGTGATTAGCACCAAACATTGTAAAAACTAGGTAAGAACAGTGTTATACTAGTAATATATGTAATGTCACTGAAAAGTAAATAATGCTTAAAAAAAGAAAAAACCCTATAAACTTAATACTGTATGCTTTATCATTTCACTTTTAGCTCTAGCACCATTGTTTATATATTGTATATTTGAGAATACATTGGTACTTTCAAAATTTTTGAAAGATAATCCTCAGAGATTTTCTTTCCATATGACACTTTTTTTTTAATCGAACAGTCACAGTGTTTCTGTTCTGCAGACAGACAAATTTAGAAATGTTCCAGCTGTCTATGAAGCTCAAATTGCTTGTTGGAAAGGACTATGTGACTGAATGTTTCTTCAACACATATTTAAAGAATCAGATATTGAAATATCTTAACATGGAGTTTTTCAGAATGCAGAAATATCTTGACAGTATATGGAGTGTTAACATTAAGCATTTAGAAAGAAGGCAATAATTGCTAGAATCTTAAAGTTAACACATTAGTACTAGACTGATTTGAACGTCAAAACTTTAAATTTGCTTCATTACTATTTTTAGTGGGTTGGAAAATGATCCCCTCAAATATATATATGTCCTAGACCCTGGCGTTGTGAATATTGCCTTATAAGGAAAAGTGTTTTAAAGCACATAGATGGAAAGATGATCTTAGATTATTTACATCCTACTTTTAGTATACACAAGGATAATCCAGAACTCATCTCTCTGTATCAAGAGTTGGAGATTACCTTATAAGAAGACAGTGATGGAGATTTTACACACACACACACCCACACACACCCACACACACACACACACACACACACACACACGAAATGCCAAGCTAAAGCAGAGCACAGACAAATTTAAATATACTCATTTCAAAGATTGAAATGCTATGGCAAAAAGAATGGAAATACTGGTAGTTTCTAGAAGAGAGAAGAGGCAAATGGATTTCCTCCGAGTCTCTGAAGACACTGCAGTCCTGACAGCACCTTGATTTTAGGCTAGAAATGTTGATTTCAGACTTTGGCCTCCACAGGAGAATCAGAATACATTTCTGTTGTTTTGAGCTACAAAGCTTGTGGTAGTTTATTAAAACAGTCACAGAAAACTCATACACTATTTCAATGTATTCAAAGTCATTTACAGAAGCACCTCTGTCCTGACTTAGCCTTTAACACGGCCCGCTTTTCTTCTAAGAGAAATGTATTTGGAATAGTGCAGTGATGTGATTAATAGAGAGTTGATTAGCTAGGCAAAGTTTCACAGTTTACTTGGCTCAAGAATTGGTTGATTTCTCAGCAAAAATGGAATCCTAGTACTTTAAACCATAGTTAAATGAGGATATTGCCTCTTCTTTTAAAATAGCTTATTTTATAAGAAACCTTTTGTCATGACATTTTCTACACCCCTTCACAAATGCTGATGTAAATTAAGTGTAAAATGGTGATCAATACGTTCTGACACTGACCTTGCCACCTCAGATATGAAAACAGAATGGTAATTTGTACCACATGGAAAGCACTAAGAGCTAGAGGCTCTGGCAACATGAAAAGAAATGAAGCAGATTTTAATAGCATTTATCTATAAACTTAATGGAGCTATCATAAAAATATAGATGACTGTCTTGAAATGTGTGCAGGAAGTGTAAAATAAACACGCTATATGTTTTGAAATTCTCTTCCAAATCAATAAAGGCAATTTAACTGTTAATTTGCCACAATGTATGCTCAAGAATAGCTTTGCACAGGTTTTTATCAGAAGAATTGCATTTAAACTAATTTTCACTTAATATGAAGGTCATACAGAGGTTTAACTAAATGCTTTTCCAGTAAAACTAAATTTATACTTGCTTTGTAAGAAGGACTAAAAAACAAGAATGCGTGTGTGTGTGTGTGTGTGTGTGTGTGTCTGTCTGTCTGTCTGCTGTCTGTCTGTCTGTTTGGAGAATTCAGAGATAATCATGTGCATTCTAAATTATACTGTGATCCCAATGAAACAAATATTTAGCAAAAAATTTAAAATTTTGTTCTGGATAGTATACTTTCTGAAGTTGTAAAAACATCATGATAGCTCCCAACATTCACAGAAAAATTCTGCAAATAGAAAATCAAAATAAACTAAAATCATAACAAATAATTATGAGAATCAAATATAATGACAGCATGATGGCACTTTCAAATTATACTGCAATGAAATTCTCTCTACGCAGTTTTAAAGTAATGCCCTTAAGACCTGGGTTTGCGTTACCATCATCTGGGGATTCGTGGAGGCTAGAGGGGGCCCTAAGCTTCTTCATTCTTAAATAAACTCATAGCTGCTGCTTATAGGCTGGGCTTCAAGTAGAAAAGTGTGAGGAATAAGCAAAGGCCAACCGACTCTTTGTTACCATAGGATTTAAACTCAGTATGCAGATACCTTTGTATTTCAGTATACACGAAACCTCAAGTAGAACAGCACACAATCAACACCCACAAGATTGCAGAATTAGAGGTCATTGACTCAAAGTTCGGCATTAGTAGAATGTGAGGTTTTATTTACTTTCAGAAAACAGTTTTTCCTAAATCTATCTGAGTCCCACAGCCTGAAGTAAACTTTCAGGCGAGTCTTCACTGACCTGCACCTAATAAGCCTGATTAATCTCTTTAGGACTTTGAATCAGGAAAATGAAAACACTACACAAACATGGCACAAATTGTCATTTGTGTTCACAGTCACTTTTACTACAAATTCCTCAACATAAAGGGGAGATGACAGATTTTATTTGGTATAATAAGACCTGGAAACTAAGGTTCAAGGTGCTTTTAGATTTTCATGCTAGAGTTGGGGCAAATGACTGTAGCATGAGATTAAAAGTTAAAACCATACAATTTAACTTCTATGAAACTAAAGTAATGAAATAGTACTGATGATGTGATTTATTTTACACATACATTATTAAAATTAGACTACTATCACAAGCATGACACATATCAAGGTCAAAGAAACTTAAAGATAGTCCAGACTTAGCAAATGTTAGCAAGAGAAACTACTGGATTCATAGAGAGAAGATGATCTAGCTACAGCATCTGGAATAGATCCCAGGTCTTTTGGTGAATGTTTCTAAGCAATTCATCTCTGCATCAAATAAAAATGTGAGGCCAAATTTTCCAGTAGTTTTCCAAATCACTGAAAAGTGTTAGGGCTGCTTAAAAGATCTCTTCCTATCGGTTTACCATGCTGTCTGTTACAGCACAAACTCAAGTCTTCCCATTCTGTACCAAAACTTTAAGAGTGTATAGAAAACCAGTATTAAATATATATGTGCCAAATTTGAAATACAGCAAAAAAATCTTTTTTCAACTATTTGTGTGTGTCAGAAAGTTTGGGAATCTGAAAATGTTGAGAAGACACTCAAAATGACATTAAAAAACAAAAAAAGCATCATTGCTAAAAATGCTAGAATCATGTAGCAAGTGAAAAATGTATTCCTAATGCATATTTGTTTGAAGTCAGAGTTTTTAAAATTTTAATTTATTTATTAGTACATATGTGTGTTCTACAATGGCTATTGTCATTACAGATATTTGATATATGTACATGACACATCCTATTCTGCTTTCATGTCCCCTTTCATTCTGCTTCTTCCCTCCCTTTATTTCTGATTCCATTTCCATTTGCAGGAGATTTATCTCCTATTTCCTTCTATTTATTTTTCATTTGCTGTTTATTTATACTTTGGATTCGTTATATGAAAGGAAAAATATGGTATTTATACTTGTGTGTGTGGTTTGTTTCACTTAGCATTACATTTTTAAGGCCCATACATTTTCCTGCAAATGGTTCAAATTCACCTATTTGTAAGAGTAGTGTTCCATTGTGTATAAATACCACTGTTTTTTAAAGCATTCATCTGTCATTGGAAATACAGGCTTTTTCCAAGATTTGGTTATGTGAAATGTCCTTCTAAATATCAATATGCATGCATTCGTGTAATATTATGTCTTTAACATTTTTGAGAAGATACCTAGTAGATGAAAAATGGGTGGAATGGAATTTCTGTATTTAATTTTTAATCAATCTCCATATTGATTTCCGTAATGGTTGTACTATTTTACATTCCACCAACAATATAGGAGGGTTCCCCCCCTAGCTTCACCAGCACTTGTTTGATTTCTGCATGATATCCATCGTTTCAGAGTAGGATGAAATACCAGCACTGTTTTAATGAGCAGCGATGAACATTTTTTTCACGTATTTATTGGACATTTGTACTCCTGCGTAAGGTCTGTTCATTGAATTTGCCTATTTTTGGGTTAGCTTGTTTATTTTAAGAGGGCTACATTTTTTTTAGTTATTTATGTATTTTAGATATTATTCCTCTGTTCAAGGTGTAAGTGGGAGAAACAATTTTTCCTTTCTGTATGTCATCTCTTTACTCTGTCTTTACTTCCTTTGCAGTACAAAACCTTTTTGGTTTGATATAATCCCATTTGAATAAAGATTTTAATACATTGTGCAATTTTTCTGATGTAATTTTTATAGTCATTTAGGGTAAGATTTACTGGAGTAAATTTATTTCTCATTTTCTCACATTCTGATATAGTCTGGTTATTAGAAAAAAATTACCTTGATTGTTTTAAATTTAATTATATATTATTTTAGATTGATATTCACTCTGGGTGTATCTAAGAATTTACTGGTTAAAAGAATAACAGATGACTCTAAAGAGAAGATGTAACGAAACTTTGTTATATTAATTTCAACTATTGTTATTAATTCACTGGGGAAATGAAAAATCCTGGAAAGCTCAGAAATGAAATTGTGTCAGAGGAAAATATATAAAATAGACTGTTCTAAACAAACTAGTACAGTCTTTCAAATTTATTTTTAATCAGATTTTAAGCTGTAGATTTTTCCATTAAAATTATTTTTTATTTCACTAATCATAACAACAGTCAGATGCCCATTTCTTATTCATTGCAACAGTATCTCCCATTTTATCAGTTTCCTCGAGGTAATAAACATATTCTTTGTGCTCTCATTTCTGCACACGAGTTCCTTGCATTTGCTGTTTTCTATTTTCCCTGAGGCAGGAAGCACAGCTTTAATATTCTTCCACTCGAAGTTAAAATGTTGGCAAAGCATAGGAGGTGTGAAGACAGAAAACACCATTGCTTCCTCTAAACAAGAATTTCTGCTCTTATTTTTTCCCTCACAATTTCAATTAAAAGTCAAAATAAAACCATAAACTCCCTGTGTCTCTAGCATTCATGCTACGCAGCTATTGTTAATAAGTAAAAAACTGTACAGAATGTTTATTGTCAAGAAATTAAAATTTGAAAATGCTCACAAAGGTGAAAAAAGAGGGAACTCACCCACTCTGGTGAGAATATAAATTAACGCAGTCATTATGGAAAATAGTCTGGAGAATATTCAATAAACTAAAAATAGAACTGCCATATGATCAGAAATCCCAGTGCTGGGCACATATCCAGAGGAAATCAAAGCAGTATGTCTTAAGTATATTCACTGCAGCACTCTTGTGATAGCCAAGAAATGTAAACGATGTAAGTGTTAAAGAAAATATAGCATATATACATAATGGGATATTATTCAAGCATAAAAATAATGATATGCCATCTTTTGTGATAACATGGGTACAACTGAGGCTGTCATGTTAAGAGAAATATGCAAGACACATAAAGACGAGGACAACATGGCCATACTCATGTGGAATATGAAAAAGGTGATTTCATAGAAATGGAAATTAGAATGGTGATTACAAAGACCAGGAAGAGTAGGGCAGAGAAGAGGGGGAAAGATGGGACTCTACTGTTAAAAGAGGAACCAGAAATTCTGGTGTGCGATGCCGCACAATAGAGTGAGTACAGAGAACAAGAGCACACTGTATATTTCCAAAAGACTAGAAGAAAAGATTTTGAAACACAAAGAGATGATGAGAAAATGTACATGGTTAACTTGATTTAAAATTACACGATGTATATTTATATTAAACATCATATTAACATCACTTGTATATACAATTTTTATGCGTTTATTTACTAGCTAAAGTAAATTGAATTAAAAATAAAATAAATAAAAATAAAATGGGTTTTAAAAAAAGGGTTAGTGATTCCAAAAGAATGGATAACTCTTTCTCTGGTACCTATTATATTCCTGGAGTCATAAGTTAAATTCTAAACATATTAATTATATTTTCTTAATGGTTCTCCAAGAAGAAGTCTCATGTGTATATAGATGGAATGTTTATAGACTAAAAGAAATTTAATTAAATTATAAAGAAAATTTTGATTTTGAACATTAAAGTATGAAGCCAGAGTGAAAAGAAAGAAGAGGAATTTAAATAGATTTCTAATCTGTTTTAACTAACACAAAAGTACAAAATCTACTTTTGCCTTTGTACTCCCCCAAAAGAAAGAAAAACAACTTTAATTCCAAAGAATATATCTTTAGAAAATCTTAATGCACTTTAAGTGACTGTTGTATGAGTTAGTATATGAAACTGTCAAAATATTTCCATAATTACTTACCCGTACAGGTAGCACAAACCATTATTTATATGAACACAGCAATTGGTGTGTGTGTGTGTGTGTGTGTGTGTGTGTGTATATATAATATATATATTTATAATTGCATATAATTATATATAATATGTATAATTATATGTAATGTAAAGCAACTACTATATATATAACTTGAATAAATTAAATTATATCATTTTAGTAAGTTATTTTTATTTACTTTTAATGTTATTTTTGTTAAGAAACTGTCAAGCTTTAAATAATTAAAGCCCTGTTTTACTTTTTGCTTTCTTTTTATACATCTTTTGTCAACAAATACTTATATATAAATAAGTATTGATTTTTTATTTACTATGAAATATATACTATTGACACCTTCTCTTATTTCAACTTAAATTCACTGGGTCTAAATCTTGAAATCCTAGTCCTTTTTATGAAATGACATTTGGTTCACATTAGTGTTCTAGTTTAAAAATAAAACATATTGTGAGAAAGTTCCCTGCTCTTGGCAAAAGATTTGAAGCTTTAATTGTAATCTTGGTAAAAGGCTTTGAATTAGTGTTTATTAATTCCATATGATTAAGGCCTACTGGTCAAAATGCATTGGAATTATAGCTATAAAGAAAAGCCCTGTTTGTAACGATTTACACTTGATTATCTTCAGTGCAAACTTTATTTTCATATCCAACTGTTTCCAAATTTTTTTGACCTTGCATTTTTAATGTTATCTGTGTGTGTGTGTATTTGTGTGTGTTTGTATGTGTGTAAGCAACCTCATGCTTTCTCTATTAGACACTATTTTATTATTCTTTATATAGAATATTCTATAATCATCTTCAATAAAATATGTCTTACTTAAAATGTTAATGGGTGCTCTGGAGGCCACATTAAAATATAGATTCTAAATTTTCACTCACTTGTTTTGCAATTCATCAATAAATAATAGTGGAAGAGCCAGAGAATCTATGTATATCACTTTTACTTTTAACTATGTACAATTAGGAGTTTTATTAAGAGAAAGTATTTGTGAAAAACTGCACATGCAGGTTTGATAATATATATGCTATTCTGATATAGCAACAAACAAGATAATTTAGCATACCCCAGAACATTATAAATACACATAGCAAAATGGATATTTACCAATATACTGAAGTTTTACGTAGTGTTACTGTAGAACTGGTCCTACCTCATCTGCTTTAGTTTCTGAAGTTTTTTTTTCAATTCCTGCTGGGTATATATTCCATCACTGAGATCTTAACTCTGAATGAAATTTGGCTTTTATTTTGGTTTTATTTTTATTTTTGTTTTTGTCCATGCCACATCTTGGAATTGGAGATAAGATGCTTCAAATAGGAAAATCATGCAGGAACATAAAATAGTATAATTAAAGAGTTATGTTTAGAAATGAGACATTTTCAAAAGAAGTCATAAGGGGAAAGAAAGTGTCCCATATCTAAATTTCATGTGTGATAACACATGCACACTCAATATGTAAAGATTATGCTCAACTTCAATAAAATACACTATAATTTACTGTGAAACATAAACCTGAGATTACAAACACAGTGAACAGAAACAAATTGATGCTTCAAAATACTTCAGAGAAAGTTTTCTATAATATTGCAACCTAAAATCTTGTTCTCAAAAGTGTAAGTCATTGTTAGATTAGGATATCTACTTTTATTCTTATGGAATTGTAAACATTTTATAACATTGGATCTTTAAAGTATCTTGACTTATATATAGAGAGTGCTATTTTCCTCAATAAAATGGTTTTATTTCTAGTTTTTAAACAATGAATATACCTATGACAAACAGATTCGTTTGACACTTTTTGAATAGCAACTTGATTTATGTATTCATGACTTTAAAGCTTAGCTGTATGAAGTTAGAATGCTCACACTTTTTTTTGGAATTTATTATTGTCAAACCAAAACATAGGTAATAATTTAGTACACTTAATTCATGCATCTGTTTAAAAGTCTTGTATCAAATGACACAAAATATATAACTTTATTTTCATTAGTACATGATTGCAGTGCATAGTTTACATTCCTTGTGTTGAGTCAGTCCTGTACATGACACATTTTCATTCCCTTTTTCATTTTCTTTCCCTTTTCTCCAACACTCATTACATCTCTTCAGCCTCTTCTAATTTGATAAATATCTATCTCCCTATTTCCTCTTATCTATGTTTTATTTTGCTCTTTAGTTACAATTTGCATTTTTCATATGAGAGAAGGCAAGTGATGCTTAAGCTTGTGTCTCTGATTTATCACTTATAACATTTTGGTCTCAAGATACATTCACTTTCCCACAAATGACTCAAATTTATCCCTCTTTATGGCAGAGTAGTACTTCATTGCATACATACATTAAATAAATACATAAATACATTATATATATAAATACATATATTATAATGTAATTTAATGTATATAAATACATTAAATAATATTGTATTTTATTTAATCATTCACCTGTTGATGAAAGGGTGCTTTCAAGATTTACCTACTATGAATTGTGGTACAATAAATATAGATCTGCATGTGTCACTGTGATGTGATGTCTTTAACTCTTTTGGGAAGATAGCTAGAAGAAAAAAGCAATAATAATTTTAATTTCTATATTTGTATTTTGAGGAATATCCATAGAGATTTACAAAGTCATTGTATTAGTTCACATTCCCATCAACAATGGAAAAGGGCACAACTGATATAAATAATTAATGAAAAATAGTGGAAGGGAGGCAATTAGGACATGAGGTTGAAAAGTATGATAGACTGTAATGTGCTCTCAATGCATTATCTGTCAGTAAAAATAGACTCAAAATTTGACTTCAGGTTTCCAACAACAAAAGGTTGATGGAAAAATATATAGTCATATTTTTAGGCATGTATACTTGCATATAAGTGTGTGAGAGACCAACTAATTACTTACAGGTTCCAGGCTAAATGTCTTCCTTATATCTTCAAAGCATGTGGCTCATGTCTTATGATCTGTAACAGAAAACTTACAGTAAATACAAAAGGACTCTCTCTTGCATTAATGTTTTATACTCATCTTACATAGACTGCAGATTCTAATAAATAGTGGTCTAGATATTTGACTCTTTCATTGCCTGATCATTTCACGAATAGATTTCCTGCAAGTGCATGATTATGAAATATTGGATTTGGGGGTCTTGAAATAATGAAATCAAATAATAAATCTAAAACGTTGTAGCCTGGGATGTAAATGCTTGGTGATTATCATTTTATGGTTCATCAAGGAACTTCATAGATCATTGCCATGCCTGCTGTCTTAGTTGGACTGAAATACATACCATGACAGAATTCATATTTTATTTTTCTTCAAATTACCGTGATATTGGTATCAGCCTGAACAGTGGATGTTCCATAATCATTGGGTAGGTTTAATGATTATATAGTTATGAACCATTCATACCTAAAGAACAAGTACTGACTTTGCACATTTCATCAGACATTTGTCTGTTGCCGTGCTTTTGTGAACCACATATATTTGTAATTTGTAATTTTTGTAATTTGTATAGTTGTAGGCTTCTGCCTTTGAATTGAGAGGGACAGAGTCATAGAAAATATCTTGAAGATTGCTTGCCTTAGCTAAATCATATTAACTCAAAAAATAATATCTGCTAAGAGGTGAAATGCAATGACTTGGTAAATTTCCCTCTGTTCTATCTACAGTTTAAATAATTAAAACCACTACAATATTTCTAGAGGACAATTCATAAAAGCATAAAAGTTATAATGCACAAAGTCTTTGAGTCAGTATTTCTTCTTCAGAAATTATCAGAACAAATAACTAAATAGGCACACATATTTTTTTGAAAATCCTGAGGTTGCTTACCAGTTTGCTTATGTTACTAGTAAAAGAAAAAGACTAAGACCAGATAATTGGAATTTAGATAAATAAAACTTGAATAGCCACATAAAAATATTGCTCAGACCCTTAAATGATTGTTACTATACCCATTAACTGGATTTTGTAAACAATATTTAATGTGGAATAGGCAATTAATTTGATAAAAAATTTTATAATGTCAGCTTTTTCTAAATAAAACACAAAACAAATATTTGAAATTTAAAAATGTTGAAAGTGGTAACCATTAAATTGTGGTAAAATCTATAAACTAAAAAATTTCAGTAGTATATATTATGACAGGAATTTTTAATTATGAAGTGTGTAACTCCATAGCATAAATTCTAATAAATATTTAGCAGTTTTACTAATATTTCAGTTTTTTCTAATTTTATTTCATCCATTTTCTATCCTAAAGTAGTACTTCTTGAGCCAAGCATGGTGGCCAATCTTGCCATCTCAGCTCACGAGAGTCTCAGGCAGAAGGATCCCTGTGAGTTCTAGGCCAACCTGGGCTACTTAGTGAGTTTCAGGCCAGCCTGCACAATGTAGTGAGGCCCTGTTTCAAAAAGAAAAGAAGAAAAAAGAACAGAAAAGAAAAGAAAAGAGAAAAGAAGAGAAAAAAGAAAAGAAAAGAGGAAAGGAAAGGAAAGGAAAGGAAAGGAAAGGAAAGGAAAGGAAAAAGGAAAGGAAAGGGGAAAGGAAAGGAAAGGAAAGGAAAGGAAAGGAAAGGAAAGGAAAGGAAGGGAAGGGAAGGGAAGGAAAGAAAGGAAAGGAAGGGAAGGGAAGGGAAGGGAAGGGAAGGGAAAGGAAGGGAAAGGAAAAGGAAAGGGGAAAGGAAAAGGAAAGGGGAAAGGAAAAGGAAAGGGGAAAGGAAAAGGAAAGGGGAAAGGGGAAAGGAAATGGGAAAGGAAAGGAAAGGAAAAGAAGGAAAGGAAAGGAAAAGAAGGAAAGGAAAAGGAAAATGAAAAGGAAAATGAAAAGGAAAAGGAAAAGGAAAGGAAAAGAAAAGAGAAAAGACAAAGACCTTTTTGGTTACCTTTTAACCTATAGTGGTTAAGTTTAAATGTATCAACTTGACTGACTCGGGAGCCACCTAGAGGGTAGACAGTTGAGTGTGTCTGTAGGCCCTGGAGGTAGACCTTGAGTAGTATATGTGGTCCTGTCCCTTCCTATCCAACACTGCTCCTCTCTTGAGCTTTCTGGCCACCTTGAACGAAGCAGTTTTGCTCTACTTTGCCCTTCTGGCATAAAATTTCTGATGTGGAGCCAATCAAGAACGGACTGAATCCTCCAAAACCATGAGCCAAAATAAGCCTCTTTTTTATGTTGTAGGTGTTGGGTATTGTGTCTCTAAAGAGGAAATATTACTAGTACAACTTTAAATATTTCTTTAATAATTTTAATGAGTTTTGGCTTTACTTATCTGATGCTATATAATTTATTAATAGAAAAAATAATATTTAACATTGCAAGATAATCATAGTTTGTTATGATATAAAAAGAGCTATACTAATATTTTAATGACATAATTTGGAACATAAATGATGAGAAGTATTGTCATGAATATTTTTAACTGCCTTATATATTTTCCTCCATTATATTTCGTTGGCAATATTTGCATTCTAGGTTATGTTTCATACAACTAGTCTACTAAATTTTCAAATAAAATGTAAACATGCAACATGTTTTAAATTCTACATGTTGATACTTTTCTGAAAATACCTACCTTGTATTCTCCAGTGTTTGGAGTTTTGTAATGTTATTCTATTTGTGTGTGTGAGTGTGTGTGTGTGTGTGTGTGTGTGTGTGAGTGTGTGTGTGTGTGTTACATAGGGATAACTGTTGCTTTCCAATCATGATTCTAGCGTTGTGAAAAGTACTTCGTTTTAATTTAGTAAGGAAAGTGTGTTTTACACATCATTAAAATACCAAAATAGATAATATGAAGTAGATTTTACATGTAGCCATAGTTCTCCTTTCTTTCTGATGTACAAACGTTTCTTTGTAATACAAAACTATAATTATATTGACTTGAGAATAATTGGCCTTATTTTGCTATGTACTTATAACCCAATTTCTCTTCTGTTAAACCTGAAATGTATTGAGTTAATCATTACTGTTTGCAATATGTGTCCATTATTTTGTTGTTTTCTTTGTTTTCATTATCACGTATATTCATAATTACTCACTTGCAGTTGAAATATATTTTTACTATGTATGTGTCTTGGCAAAATAGCAGTTTAAGATAAAATGTTATCTTGGAAAGAGTTATTGTGCCATAGATATAGTTTTATCTTTACTTCTCTATTTTTTTTACTTAACTATGCTATTATATATAACCTGTATTTTTTATTCTTTGCCTATCTCCTTTGGATTAATTGACTGCTTTATAAATTTTTCTTAGGTTTATTTTGTTATTTTAACTCTCACTACTAGATATCATGATTGACAATATTGATCAATATGATTCTTCACTTTGATAGCTTATTTAGTTATAATAGTACATACATTATAAATCAGTAACATTGTTGCAATTATTACTTTAATGTCACATATATTCAAGGATATCTTTGTAGTTTTCTAAGGCTTATCATAACCAGAACTCTTCATTGTTCTATGAATTTGACTTTGCACCTGGTATTAACTCCCTTTAACACAAATGCCAATTTTGTAATTTTTATCTGGTGATGAAATCTCAATATTCATTTCTTTCTGAAATTTTTCAGCTCTTCAGAGATGTTGCTTAGTCTTCTGCCTCCATTTCTCGTGGTGAGGTGACACTGACTATCTGTATCAGTATTCCCTTACATGTAATGTATCCTTTTTCATGATTGCTTTGTTAATTTCCTTTTACCCACCATTTTAAGGTTTGTTTCTAGTATGCACAGATTTTTCTTTTAGTCATTTTTTTTCTTTGGGCACAGCGAATCACAGGATCTGTGAGAATTTCTCTTCTTTCAAAATTTAACGTTTTACTCCTTTGTTTTCTCATATATTTCTTTGACTAATTAAATTGCTTACTTTTTTCATAATCCCCAATTATAAGGATTATATATCATTTGATACTGTCCTTTAGATTCCTGGGTATTGTTTTCCTTATTTGTTTTGATTGTTATATTACTCTTGTCTTTTATATTTTACAATTTTTAATAATTTATCTTCAAGTACATTGATTTTTTTTGAACTATTAAATCCTTCATCTAGTTATTTCAGTGAATATTTTACATTTCAGATATCATGTTTTTCAGTTCTACAGTTAGCATTTACTACTTTTTTCAGTTTTATTTCTCTGGTGCAATTCTTTGAAAATTATTCTAAGAATAAATGAATTATATTTTAAGAACAGTTATATGCTGCCTATAAAAACATTGATGCTAATTTCAGTATCAAGAAGTTTTAGGGTTGGTCTCAATAGACAGATTTTCTTTTAAGTATCAGTCACATTTCCTACTTTTTTTTTGTTTTGTATTTTCTATGTTTTTGAAACACAAAGCATATTACTGAAATAATATTTGCACGTGTTTCATACAACTTCTAAACAGATCATATCTAATCTGTATCTTGTTAGGATTATATAACTATTATATGATCATATAATTAAGTTTCTGTTTTTTTACTATACTAATATTATATATTTTTCATTAGAAGTTTTCTGAGATGTGAGAAAAGCCATCAATAATTATTTCAAGTTTGACAGTTCTGTAAGTGCTATTCTTGAGTAAGCTCCTGAATTTACCAGAACTATTTATTGTCCTTAAAATATACACAATAGTATCTAAAATGTTTTATTTGCAATAATATTTAAGCAGCTAGCACATATCAAACATCTGTTTGTGTTACTTATTTCCTTTTTTTCCTCTGAGAAGTCATAATTAATTCATTACTATAGCAATTTTAAATAATAATTACTGTTTTACTGTTTTGAAATGCTGTCATATTATTTATCTTTCTTTTTCAATGATTATCTCTTTAGAGCTTCAGAAACCAACTTATGAAAGTATAGCAGTATTTTTGTAACAGATTACTAATTAGTAACCTAAATACAACATTTTAGTTCTTAAAAGGTTACTCTATTGAAGAATTGTTACCAAACCGTATTGTTGCTGAAGTAATCATTAACCTGACATTATTAGATCAGTTTCAGTAAATGGTATATTAAAATCTATTTCTGTAAAATTATTGCCAATTTCTTCAATGCTAACCATTTTAGAATGATTATGCATAAGATTATGTGAAACAATTGTATTTATACTCCAAATATTCAGTCTGAGTAAAATCCTTTACATATGACCTTATCATCTTTTCAAGCTCTTTTATGTCAAGTTAACACTCACTTGGTTTTCAGGAACTGCAATGTCTGGTTAACATCATGTTATTTGACTTTTGTCTTCTATCTCCTATACTCAATTAGACTTCTGACTGAAATTCTTGCTCCCCTCATTTTGCTTCTCTTGAAACACACATTTCTGTTCATAATCTTTAAATATTGTTGTATTTTCAAAACTAACCAAAAATGGGGCCATCTTTTTCCTTGGAGTCTCCAAAGACTGCATAATGCCACACTCACACTTTTTCTTATTTCTCACATATCATCATAAACTGGGACTTACCATTATGTGGTGACATCTCATTTTTGACACTGTAAGTTTTAGGAAGAGGGACAGAAGCCAGATCTTCAAGTTACATGCAAATTGGTTGAATGGAAGCAGTCTATCCTCATGCGTCATTTACTTATGATACTGATTAATTGTTAGACTCTACATCTTGAAGCAATTTTTGGAAAACATTTTGAAGAAAAATAACGCAAAAATATATCATTTGATGCAATTAGGTTTAGCTATACCAAGAAGCAGGAAGTATAATATGACCATTATGGAGTTTGAATTTGCAGAAAACCAACATAAGTAACATAAAACCAATTTACTTAATTGTTCCTCATAACAGTAATAAATATTTTTAAACTTAACAAATTCTTATGCTAAAAAAGTGAAATTCTTATCACATATTCTTATGTCATAGCAAAATAAAAATTACATCATGCCCTGAATAAATCAATTTGAACTACTTAAGAGAAATAGAACAAGCACGTCCCCATCAAAAATTTTGTTAATGTATATTACACAAAATTTATGATATAAAATATATTACATAACTAATAATAAACTAATAAGTATATGGTAATAGTATATTACACATTTTAATTTCATTAATCTGGGTAACACTTAGAATAATTTAGTAATACTGTGCATAGAACACCAAATCATATATACTAATATTCAAAGTACAGTTGCTTTAATTTTGAAAGACATAAAATGTTCATGTTAAAACAAAATTCATTCTCTATCTTTTATTTTAGACTATCATGTCCTGTTTTTCCTTAACATTATCTTTGGGTAGTTACTCCTTAGACGTTCATGAATACTGTGGATGCTGAGTTCTGTTTTCCAGTTATGTTCACTTGTTACTTTGTAGCAGAGTTGCCCATTCAATACGGTCTGTCACTGCTCATAAATCTAAGACTCAACCAGTGTTTGACTAGCTAGAACTAGTAGGACATATTCAGATTCATATCACGGAAAGTCTTTGTTTATGTTGGAAATTAATTACTTAAGGAATACCTCATTGGTAATTTGCTTGCATCAGTGTTTCCTTAATTGTAATTTGTTTTTTAATTCCACGCTCCCAATTTTGTGTCTATTCTGGACTAGGTTGCCTTTATATAAACTTAAAATCTTTTAAGAATTTTAGAAATATTTTTTATTCCAGTTGTGCCATAGTAGATGAAGACAGAACAGTGCTGTATTGCAAATGATTAAATCTGAGACCCGGTCTCAAAACTTAAAGTGTGTATACCTCTAGGTAAATTATTTCTATTTCCTCTCAAGTTTTTAATTATAAAACTAAAACAAAGAGAGTACTGCATTGTAGAAGCTCATGTGAATGAAATAAACTAGTAACTGTAAGAAACTTTGAATTTCTTCCAGATAAATATTGAGTACTCATTTTAAAAACAGCATTCCTAACATCATATCATCTCTCTTTTTGCTGCATTAACCTTATTTGCTCTACATATTAATTCAGCATTCATCCATTTGTCTTTTTATTCCTCTCATTTTATGATTATTTTATGAATTTGTATTGTCAGAGATTTATTTTTAAGCTCTGCCTTATACCTTTCTGTTTGTCATTACTTTTTTAAAAAGAGAATAAAATCAACGATTAACATAATGTGTCTTGTTATCTCTAAAATAGCTGCCCACACCATCAGATATAATAAAATCAAACAAAACAGTAAAACCAAACCAAATCAAACAATGAAAAGGATGCAGGACTCTAAAACAAAATAATAGAGAGTTAACAATGGCTACCCCCTTCAGAAGGCTATCCCCCATAGTTGCTACATTTCATACTGTGTCCTCTCAATAGATGCTCAGACTATTAGCTTTAGGCCTGCAAAGTTAATCAAATAATACAAGCATTAAGCAGTTTTTTACTTTAGTAACTATCATCTCAGCCTGTGCTTCTCCAAATCAGCCAGTTGCTTACCAAGGGGGTGGGAGGCCCTACCCTCTTTGCTCTTCTTGTCTCCCAGCCCACACACTGGTTGGCTCACAGGAACAGGCTGGTTTCTTGTTTCTTCTTGTGGTCCATGACTGTCATTGGCTTCCAGGAAGGGGTTAGCTTCTTGATTCTCGTCCTGGCCCATGACTGCTGCTGGCTCACAGGAAGGTTACTATTATGACATTTTTATTTTCTGGTGGTGCCTTTAGGAGTGTAACCTTTTTTCTAATGGTTTAAGTTGCTTTCCATTGTTATATCATCATTTGAGCTAATTTTATTGAATCATATTAACATATTACTATAAAAATGATCAGTTTATCAGGTATCATCTTCTGTTTCTTGTATTATGGACCATTTATAAATTTGTGCACTAGTATTCCGTTTCTTATTTCATTTCCTTCCTTTCCTATTCTTTTCTGATGTTTCTGTAGTTTAAATTCCATATATTTTTATTCATTTTTCTTCTTGTTAGTTATTTCCTTCCATCTTTGATTAGATAAGAATACTCATTTATTTAAGAAATAAGAGCTGAAGCTAACGTGTTTACATTGAACCTCATTCTCAACCCTTTCATCTTGACAGTGTCTCTCCTAGTTGCTCAATTGCCCTGATGGTGTTACATTTGGCAGTCCCCCTGCCCCACTCCCAGTGTGCTGGAATTACAGGCTTGTATCAACATGCCAGGTTACACTTTTTTTCTATAAATTAAATTTACATTGCTCTATTTTGGATGGGTACCATTTGACTTCCCATATTACTTGTGACATACTAGCCTTCTTTCTGATTTGGAGTTGAGTAACTGAATATATGGTGCCACCCACTTTTCTAAGCTTGAGTACTCAACAAACTACTAGAGACAGTCATAGGAGTAAGTTGAGGTGGGTTGGGGGCTGTGTTTTATTGAATAAGCTGACCTTGAGCATTTTAGTAAAAAAATTTGAATATCATCTAAAATGAATCATAAAGGAAACAGCATTTGCGTGGGTAGAATATCCACAAAATGCTACCCCATTTTTTTGGTTAATCTTCCATCCCATTTAGAGGTAGCATATGTAGGTGAAGGAAATAAGAAAATGTATGAAATATAATCTTATTATGCTTTGTAATCTTTTGGTTTATTTCATAGATTCAGAATTGCTCCACTATATATTTGGGTTCATTCTCAGGAGGAAATTCCTCATTTGCAATATGGAAATTTCTGAGATTGATTTAAAATTGATAATACTATTTAAATATGGTAGGTGATCCAAATCATTTTTAAAAGGAAAAAATATTTTAACAAAACCACCAGATTTAAGGCTCTGAATTAATCACGTATTCTTTCTTTTTTTTAACCCGGGATCAAACATATGACCTCATGCTTGCCAGGCAGGTAGTTAAGCCACTTAATCCTCAGCCCTACTTATTCTTTTTTAAAATGAATATTTTTAGAGTATTAAACCTTAGTCCAGGACACATAAGAGCTCAATAATCATTTAATGAACACATTTTTAAAAGTTTGCATATATCTAACATTACTGTATTTATATTTGTCTCATAACTCTTATAACACTAATTATAGTATGAATTAATGTATTTCACTGCTACATTTACATACATGCATGTATCAGGCCTTAATCATGATCATGTCCAAATTCTCTGCTATCTTTTCTTTTCACCCTTTTTTCTCCCTTGGCACAGTCCTTTGTATCTTCCTTCATTATCTCAAATTATTTTATAACCTATTAGTCTCTTTTATCTATTATACTTGATATTCAAACACTATAAAAATCTGAATAAAAAAGAACCTGAATAACAGATCTTTTATTGAAACAAAGAAAACATGTATTTCATATACACATTATTTTTAGAGACTATTTTGTACAGTTTTTGCTATCATTGACTTGCTTTATAATAGCTCAAAATATGACTGGGTCTGCACAAGCTAAGAAAAATAATATAGTATATATAATTCACAGTCTTGATTAGTGGAAAGGTAATGATGTTATGATTTTCCATATTCAGAGTGGGGCTCAACTTGTTTGCATTAAATTTTCTAATAATTTCAGTTTTCATCCCAAAATATGTGCATTCTTCAGCTAAATTCAAAGCTATACTTAGCTACAATAAAGATTAATGAAATTTTAGAAACACAAATACTGCTTGTGTTACAAGCTGTTCCCAGTATAATTATAGGTTAGTGTTTTAGACAGTAGTAAATTCTAAAACAATGATTTTGAAACAAATCATAGCTCTTAATTGTTGCAGCTAAAACTGAGCTATAGAAGCAGATTTCTATCTTCAGAGCAACAGGAACTCCCATGAGAAGAAAGCATATTTATGCACCGCTGAAAATCCTCAATATTTTAATCAATACCATGTAGCATGATTGAAGGTGTAGCCATAGCTCCAATCCGATATAAGTGTTGTTGATTTGATATACAAAGTAATCAAAGTTAAATGCTGCAGCAGATAATTTTCTGTTCTCTGCTCTTCCTAGTATGCATTGCGCCAAGGGCCAATGGTTTCAACATGACTTATATAATATTTACAGCATAATAATGATTTTACATGAGGACACTCACTTTAACATTCAGGCTTGGTTTACTGTTAAGAGTCAGAATAACTCTTTTGAGAATATCTAGAACAGCAGGTTGTCCACTAATACGCATAGCAATGAGTTCAATTTTTAGAGGGAAGGCTTCTCAGTAAGTGATATGTTTCTGTAAAGATTCACAATTGGAAGCATCGTACTGTGGAAAAATCCTTCATATATTGCTTTTGTTTTAGCTCATGAACAACTGAACATAGTTACTAAAATGATAGGACTTTATTTCAAAATTTATGACTCTACATTGAAAAGTTCCTCTTAAAATTCAGAAAAACAATAACAAAATAAAAGATCACTGTGTTTTCACTGTTAGAGACTACTTAAATATTTACAAATCTAAGTAAAAGAATGATAACTCTAGTTCTACATTATGATACTGTTTAATATTTTTAGTGTGGTAAGACTATACATTCTGTTTTATAGGTTGTGGGAAGAATTTTTCCTTTGGGGAGTATTCTACATTATTTCTATGTTGGATTTTTTCCTTCTGACTTAGAGAGACCCTGACCAAAGGAGTATTTGACGTGAATACGAAAGAGGAAAGGACCTTGAGGAAACAACAGTTCCCACGCTCCTGGGATGCATGGTTAGAGTTCAGAGCAGAATCTGCAGGACAGCAGTCTGCAAAATTAAGAGCAAGTTACTGTCTGAGATGTTTGCTTTGGCCAATGTATTCCCTTTGTCCCAATAACCTTGTTTAAACTAGGTTGACATGTGTCACATAACAAACCATCCCATTCTGGCCCTGTCTGCCTTATGAAATCTCCTATACAGTATGTTGCAAAACGCTTTTCTTCTATGCCTTTCTTCTTATGCCCTTGAATTTCAAATAAATAACTACAAAGGTCTCAGTTGGTTACTGTTTCCCTGAGGCTTTCTTATGCACAAGAAGCAGCTTCTTTGACTTCTCAGTGACTGAATTAAATCTTGTCACCCAGTAATTTTTCTCATTCTTTGCACAGTCACAGTTGCACAGTGTGACAATGGTATATGTCAAATTGTTAATAAAAAAGTGTGTATAGAGCATGCACATGCACACATGTGTACATATACACACATATTAAAACCCAAATGGAGACAAGAACTCTGTAGTTTATTGCTCTAAACACCCTAGTTTTAGTTTGGTTTTTCATCTGTAATTCATTCATTACTATATGCACATACATTAATCTGATCAAAATATGTCAACAAATACACACGTAACATTGTGAGCCTTGTAGAGACGGTGTCAGTGTATATATTTAATGTATACCAATTGTGACTTTTTCCACTCACATTGTTTAATTCCTATCTTTCCTTATTTTTAGAATTTATAATACAAGATTGCTCTCTGCTTGAGGGCTCCTGACTGAGACTCAAACCTGGGGAATAAACATCGTAAGTTCAGCAAGCACTTCCAATATACAGAAATTTAGCTTTGTATGTAGCAACTATGTTACCTCAATTTCAAAATTATTTTTTTCTCCTTGTTTGCAGTACACAATGATTGTGTTCACTGTGATGAGCTGGTTCATATAGATATCATACTTTAATCCTTTTTACTTCCCATCTTTTACCTTTCTCTTTTCTCCCTCCATCTCTAGATTACCTTACCATCTCCAAATGGTCTACCTTCACGTTACCTATCATGTTTTTGTTCTTTAACTTATTTATACTGTGATTTTTCTCATGTAAGAGAAACCACATATATTTAACCTTCTTTGATTATGGTCTCAAGACTTATGGTCTCAAAGTGCATTTATTCTTCCTGAAAATAACTCAAGTTTATTGTATTTTGTATCTGAGTAGCACTGCATTGTTTATATGAAAGCATGTAATGGAGAAAAGATAGCCTGACTAACAAATAGGGCTTGGAGCACTGGTTTTGTTTTCTCTCTTAAGAAAACTGTTGATGAATAGAATTTCTTAGTGGTTCCCTTATTATTTGAGATTATAAATCTCATTTACAAAGTCCATTTTTATTCCAAAATATGTAATATCCTCTTTCACATATAAATCTTCATCAAATTTAAGCAGACATATATCTGATATGATATAAAATTGGATTCCAGTATTATTTTCATGATTCATTGTCAAAACTCCCATCAATGTTCTATAGTTTTATTTTTCTTGAAGAGAAATGTTATTGATGTTGTACCATTATGTATAATATTTGTTGTTGCTAGGTCATCAAAATTATTAAATAATTAAAATTTTGAGTAGGAATAAAATTCTATCTAAATTTGCTAGAATTGTGATGGTATTCTGACCTGACTCCATCAAATGATTTCTTAATCAATATTTATATAATCATATAATATTCCTTTAACTTACTAATATAGTGACTTTTATTCAATACTTTCCTAATGTTAAATGTGCTTGCATCTCCTGGAACAATCATTTCTATCTTTTACCATTCATGTTACCATTTTTGACATATTGCTGACCAAAATTCCCTAATCTACAACTGATATTTTTCTAATTTAAATTAATAAGATTTGTATGTTACATGCAATTTAACAAGTACATATCAAGGTTATGTAAGTCTTATGAGATGAATTAGATACACATATATCTTTTCCATTCTATATACTGGATTAGTTTAGATAACATTGATAATATATTTTATCTCAGAATTTCACTGGCTACACAAAGAATATTGACAAGTTTAGCATTTTGATTGTGAAGAGCTTAGATGTACATATTAGACATTCTCATTTCAATACTCAAATATCTTAAACTTTCCTTAAACATTTTCTTGCTTTGATCTATTCAGGGCACAGTTTTGAAATCTGTCATCCATTTTAATATAGTTGTGTTGTTTTTTCTAATCTGCTTTTTAATTGCTTTCCTTTACTTTCAATCTCAAATATTATACTGTATTTTGAAATATTCTAACATTTTTCTCCTTTACATATTTTTAACCTATTGAATTTTTGAAATATGTTAGGAGAATATGTTTTGTATTCTGGCTCTGTTAATTGCAATATAAATGATATTTTTTTGTGTACCTCTGAGGTCTCTGGTTTCTGCTGTAACATGTCAGGAAATAGGGAGAACACCTTCATGTTTCTGCACACTTAGGGGTTTTCTGAGCATTAAGAGAACATAAATCACAGCACAAGACTTGGAACTATATAAAGACTGAGCACTTAGCACTGGATAGCCATGAAGATTTACCACCTCAGAGGCAAAGTGTTAATATTTGTAGTGGGAGGGGCCGGGGATTTAGCTCAGTGGAATAAGCATCTGCCTGGCAAGCACGAGGTTGTGAGTTTGATCACCAGTAACGACAAAAGAAGAAGGAATCTATGATCATTAATACTAAAAGGATTTCCTTGTGTTAGAGAATTTAGTTTCTCTTTTTTCGCTTTCTATAGAAGTCCCTGATCACGTGTGTCCTCTCAGATTTGCAGTACTAGCGGTCTTCTCTCACGCTATGTCCCCACTGTTCTGCCAGGTTTGTGATTTCTCAGAAGGGGTAACTGGAAAGTGGATAACTGGCCATTTAAGGCTGTAACATTTCTACACGTTCACCTAGTATCACCAGTTGTTGAAATCTTCTATTTACTTTCACTTTTTTTTTTTTTCAGTATTGGGGTTCAAACTCATGACCTCATGCTTACCAGGACGCCACTGGGCTGCTGAGGTATATCCTCAGAACTTTTTATGCTTTTTAATCCCAGCTCTCTTTCTATCCCTCCTTTACTTGTTTCCCACCTTTTTTCTTGTTCTTTCTCTCCTTCTCTGTCTTTGTATTTTTATCTTTCTCTGTGACTCTATACAAACTGAAGACAAAATGTTACATTATCTTTAAATAAATCAGTGCATTAAGAATGTGTATGTGCCAAAGACCAAGAATTAAATATTTATGCTCATAACGTTTTGTAAAATTCAGATTCCATTTAATTTACTAACCATTATAATACAGTCATTTGGGAATCCCTGCCCATACAAAGTATCATACAAATATCTTAGATATTATGTGCCTGTAACCTGCTTAGAAATATAATCAGAGACTATGTACATTTAATAAAATTACTCCCATCTTTAGCATTCTGATCCTTAATAAGATGATTTCCCTAAAATGATCTTATTAAGATCATTATTTAAAATATCTTATTTAAAATATCTTAAATAATTTTATTTCTGATACATATGTAACAAAAACATTTGTGCTATTTCTGAATGACAAACATTGATTTGCTATAAAATTGTAATGGCTTTTATTTATCTTAAATTACTGTCAAATAAAACGGATAATTTAAACCATACTATGACAAATGCACCAAACATAATTTATCATACTATAGGCGCTTACCAACTTAAATTGTTTGCTTTTACATTTCTGCTAAAAAAAATTCAATAATTATATTAACACTATGAAATAAAACTTGCAACTAAATGATTTATCTATGAATTCCAAATGATGCCAAGAATTGCAAATATTAAGTTATGAATATAATATAAATAAGAATTATATAATGGTACTGAGATAGCATTGAAATTGGATAATTTTTAAATATTTTTTCCATTGTATAACAATACCATGATTTTCTGCCACTTATGCTGCTACAAGGAGAAGATGAAATAGCTAATATTAAGAGAGCAAAATAAATACGGCTTAAGTAGTTTGTAGTATTTCTAAGTTAATTTTGTATAAAATTCTCTTCAAATGTGTTTGAGTGTAACTGTTCTAAAGTTACCGGGGGCAAGTAGCTTTAATTTCAAGTCATTCTATAATCTACAAAAACATAAATTTAGTAGATACTTTTCTGTTTTAATCTTGAGTATGGTAATTATAAATTGGAAGCAAAATCATTTTTCTTTTAGTGCAGTTTGAGGAAAATGAAGTGTTATGAAGAAATTTCAAAACTCAGGTTAGTTTTCTCCACCACAGACATTGTACAGACTAAAAGAAATAATAGCACGATATGTACTGTGTATGGACAAAATGGAAACACTTTCATACTTAGATATATCTCAGTGATACAATAATATAGCTGTTTGTATTCACATGTAAATTCTCAGACTAATTACAGAATGTGGGTGAATAAGAAAGGTATTTTATCTTTTGCAAAATATCAGGCCTTACTTTTAGTTGCATCATGAGATAGATGAACTGGTGCCTTGTAAAGCTACAGCTCTATATTTCTATTTCAGAGATAATGAATCACACATTTCTTCTATAAGGCCACATGATGTTAGCTATATAAACTTCATGGTCTCTAACTTGGTGTAACAATTTTGTGAAGTACATTATTAATGGAGCAAATCAAATGGTACATACAGAAATATTCCACAAAGTATTGATCATAACGTATGTCACAAATTTGTAGATATTACTCATTTTTTACAAAATCCACATGCAGAAAACATTAAAGCTGATTAAAATTTATAAGGATTAATGGGGGATTATTAAAAAATGTCCAGGAAAGAAGTTGAACCAATAAAGAAAATTGGAGAAGCAGTAAGTGTGTAAGTAGGTAGACACATAAATATGTAAGTAGACGGAAAAAAAGGAGGGAGATGAAGAGAAAGACAGCAGTAAAAACTTGAAAGTTGAAAGTGCTGAATAAACACTATATATTTAGAAATAATGTTAAACAATATCACAAAAATGGCTGTTGGTGACAATGGAAATTGAGTATAGAATTTCAACAAAGAAATATATGTAAAACTTTGATCGTTTATACTTTTAAAAAGAAAACTGCTATGCACTGGTACAATCCTCACATATGAGAGGCAGACGAGGGACTTGCTACAAATTTGAGGTCAACCAGGGCTATGTACTAAATTCAAAGCCAGTCTGAATTTATATAGTGAGACTGTCTCAAAACAACAACAAAAGTTGTGAATAAACCTTAAAGTTTAATTCGTTTAATCACCTCAAGTGATTGAAAATACATTATGGTTGTGGTTTTTGCACCTCACTCCCTGGCAAATGCAGAACTTCATAGCTAAAGCAGCTACATCCTGCATTATTTTACTTGCCTGATGATTGGAGGAAAGAACTTGTACACCTTTTTCTATTCAAATAGTGTGCAGGAAGAGTCCACTCCAAAATAGATGCTTGGACATTTTATATTATAATTAAAATGAGAAGATGTGTTGAGAGACTGTAACTTTGAATCACTCTGGCAGTTACAGGAAACCAAGAAAAAAATGATCATGTGGATTTCAACAGAAGAAATGATAGCAGCTCTGATGAGTTTGTCAAGATCTATGAATAGAGTAAAAAATATTATTGCCACATCATAATATTCAATAATTCAAACTTTGTACATGTTATTTGTTAAAAAGTGAAACAAATATGTCTACTTAAATACGTGGGGATTTATAACATCTTGTCAGTCAGCTTAATATTTGCAAACCTAAGTCTTTGGTTCAACCTAGTATCATTTAAATTACTGGAAAAGAAATTTTAGAGCAAGTGAATGGATTGAGAGGAAACAAGAAAACATGCCAACTGGGTTCAGCAGTGCTCTGGGTATTAATTCATTTGCACCTAACTGTACAATGTAAATGTATGCTGATTTAATCAAGAGTGAAAATAGCTTGCATTTTGCAATGTTAGCTTGTACTGGATCCGTGGGTTATTTAAACAAATGAGTGAGGTGTCAAAATAAGCTAGTGAAAAATGCCAGATGGCTCAACTCATCTTTCAGTTAATGCTTGTCAGTAACAAGGAAGATTATTTGAGTAAAATAAATTATGCCCCTTAAAAAGGAAACTTATCTAATATGAAAATAAACATAGATTGAGTGTTTAACTTGCTCATACACATTTTTTGGCAAAAAGAAAATAATTTCACTCATGTACATAACTACTGTGATGAGGGTTTCATATGCTGCTATTTAGGTGAATTGGTGGAAATTTTGCATCAAAATATCTCATACATTAATATCACATGTTAAAATATTCAAAGAAGAGAATTTTGGGGTTTCTTTTCTTAAAATTTTTATAACAACTATAAATCATTATAGTTTCCTAAATGTTGCAAATGGGTCCATTCCTCCATTTTGCATCAATGATACAATGATATGAGCAGAGTCATAATAATACACAAAGTAACAAAGCAATTCTTAATATAGTAAATTACGATCAAACACTAAAGTCTTCATGGGACTACAGAGAAGCAAGTATCTCTCTGGAGTATTGAGAAAGATATTTCTATTATACATACCTCTACTCAGAAATTTAGATTTTCTCAGATTGTATGTATTGTGGCAATGTTATAGAAGGTAATTCTTCATAGAACAGTACTAAGGATTGATAGGCCATGTTTTTAGACCTCTCTCTCCAAAGAGAGTATGTTTCCATTGGTAAGACCTCTGATGTCCCAGATTGTTTATTGTAAGAAAAGATGGATGAATAATCTTTCTACCTACATGTAATAATTTTTATAATTAGATTAATATGATATTTTGTTCTAAACAAATATACAATTTTATTTCGGCATTTTATAATTGCCAGTGAGGCATGCAATAAAACATCCAAATAACACCCACCATTGTATTTCACAGACTCATTTAATGCAATAAAGGTATCAGTTCACCAAACGGTAAACTATGAGCTCAAGGACATTTCAATAAAGTTTAAGTTGTTCTTTTTGAGGGTTCTGGTTCATTTTCTAAACTATGTTTCAAATTTTACAGAGTCAGTAATAACTCATTATACTGAAGGGGCTAACCTACAAGATATTCTTAGATCAAAGATTCTTAGATCAAAGAATCAATTCAGAAGTAGATGAATTAATAAACAGAAATTTTGATGTGGTAAAGATAGATGGTAGACACATATATCAATGGTGCTGAGAAATCTGGTGAACAATATATAAAAAACAAAAAACTAAATCTTAGTTAATGTAGAGACCTGACCAAACATACAGCTCAGAAGCACAGTTCTTGCTTGGCAAGCCTGAAGTCATAAATTTTATTCCCAGTTCAAAAGAAAGAAAGAAAAAATAAAGAAAAAGAAAGAAAGAAAGAAAGAAAGAAAGAAAGAAAGAAAGAAAGAAAGAAAGAAAAGGAAGACAAGAAAGAAAAGGAAGACAAGAAAGACAAGAAAAGAAGTAAGGAGTGACAAAAAGTCAAAGAAGAATCATATCAATAAAAATTAGGATAAGAAAGAAAAATTTTAGGATACTAAAACAATATATAGTTAAACATTCACTAACATAACAACAGCATATTTTTAATATATCAAAATATATCAGAGTTGCATTTAATCAATTATTGACTTTCATGGAGATAACTTTTAAGATTCCAAAAATAATAAGAAAATAATACATAATAATCTAAGAGGTAGAGATTAAACTAAAAATCTCAAGTTAATGATAAAACTTTTAATGAGAAAATGTTTCAAAATTGCACAAGAATATAAAAAGAATTTTCATAGTATAAATCAAATCATTGTTAAACTTCATAATAAAATAAATTAAAATTAGTTAAAATTTACATAAAACAGTTGATTCAATTAAAAAATTAAAAAGCAAAAATAAGACACATATGTGCCCTTACCAATGTGATGACAAAAATGGTAAGAATAACAAAAGAACAAAAATATTATATATAAATAAGGAAGAGAACTAATCATGTCACTCTTTAGTGCAAATGGAAATTCTCAATGGCTGTGATTTCTCATTTAAGATATAACTAAATATAATTAATAAAATTATAATTGATTATACCCTATTAATTTGTAACCCAATCTATAGTATATCATAAAACCAAGGATAATATAGTGGTTAAAATTACCTCCGTAATTATCTCAGATGGTCAGAGTTTACATCTACATTCACACTTTGCAATTTACTTAATTTCTCTATGCCCCAGCTTTATGTTTTAAAATTTAGGATGAGAATAGAATCTGCCTCATAAAATTATTTAAAAGATGAAAGAGGGAGTGTAGTTATATGTAAAAACATATAGCGTGCGTAAATAAAAATGAAATGTGATCCAGGATATAGAAATATGTACCTGTCAGATAAGTGACTGTTGGAGCATGGAGTTGAGTGCACGGAGTCTCTATCATTAGGATAATGAAAAATCAGTACATAGTTGGTGTATAAGACAAAATACGAGGAAGTTCATAAAAATGATGATATCGAGCAAAATATAGCTTGAATATTTTGAGTACACTTATTTGGTTATAAAAGTAATATGGGGGACTTTAAGTTTTGAATTAGATATGCAAGGATAAGGGAAGATATCACTTTGCTCAGCACAAAAAAATAATTAAATGAAAATCAGTAACTTTCCATGAGAGAATAGTTGTAATGGGGCAAACCTTCATCTCAGAGGTAGATATTAAAAAGATAATAAGAATCCAGATTCCTAGGAGAAAGAGTTCTTCACTGAAGTCATTGCTATTATTATTACTCAAAAATCTCCATAGAGTTCTTAAAATCCCACAATAAGAAAGCAAATATGGTATCTCCAACTTATGAACATTCGAGGTGCAAACTTTCACAGATATGAACAGATCTTACATTATGAACATTTGTAGATGAAAAAAGTAACAGAAGTATTTCGTGTGTCTACCTATTTTAAGATTACTATAAAAGTAAAAATAGTTTATTTATAGTATTTCTCTGTGTGTTGGGTTTTTTATGCTTCACATTGTATATTTGTATCAAAGGTCAGACTCACTTTGTTAGACTTACAAGGGAATCCAACTTACAAACATTCCCCCGGAGTGGTACTTTGTTGCCCTAGGAAACACTGTATAAAAAGACAAACACAGTTTTAAAAATGCTTGTAATCATGTTTCATTGGAGAATTTCAAATTAAAACAGTTATGCACCACTGCATAGATAATAGAATGGCTGACCCCAAATCCTGATGAGAATTCACAACCACTAGGATTAATGGTGTGAGTGCCACCAACCATTAGTACCTAGATAAGCTAAAAGGGGCAAAAAATGCTGTGAGGTCCCTTTTTGTTTTTGCTCTCTTCTGCTTGTCGTGAACTGGTTCTACTCTGTCAAGCTACCCTGTCTTGGAGCCAGCTGAGTATTAACTGAAACCTCTACAGATTGTGAGCTAAATAAACCTTTACTCCTTTAAATTTGGGTGTTAGATATTTTTTTCTCAGCAGTGAGAGAAAAGTAGCTAAGCTATACAGCATGTTTTATATTTTCCCAAATAAGTTCTGAGCATATGTCCATACAAAGACTTACTTACATCAGAGTGTTTACATGTATTTTATTCAAAGTTGTCAAAACTAGGGAAAAAACCTACATGGTCCATAGGTATATATATTAAAAAGTGTGGTGTATAGATTAAATGGAAGTAAACTCTAAAGCTTTAACATGGTTGGAGGCAATGTGAATGCTATTGCTAAGTGAAAGAAGCCAGTCTGAAAAGTCTACAAACAGTCCAGCATTAATCCTGTGGCATTTTACAAAGGGCAATAGTACAATACTTTGGAAAGTCCCATGGTTAGATGGGTTGGGAGGAAAATGAAGGGATAAAAATGTAGAACACATTGGATTTTTTTTTTAAGGCAGTGAAACTACACTGAGTCATAGGATAGACCTGACATTTTGTACTTGTTTAAACCCACTGGACTATACAACTCAGGTTCAAGGAGAATCAGAGATGGGCTCTTCCCTTACTTTATCAGCTTTACCAACCACCAGTGGCTGGTGGTGAGAAGTAGCAATAGGAGCCAACAGGTGGTAAGTTTGAAGAAATAGTGTTGTGCTTGGGGACAAAGACATGAGGGATAGAAGTAAACAGAGAGGGATGCCCCTTCTGTTTCCTGGGGTTTTTTTTTCTTTTTTTTACTTTTTCCCTTCTAAACAACTGGGGAGAACTCCATAGAAAACTGAACCCATCCCCCAAATCCAGATACAAAGATCAGACCCAAACCCAGCACATATCCACCTGCAGTACGGGCCAGAGAACACATTTCTGCGGTCCAACTTGAATCTGCCACAGCACTGTGGAGACTAAAGAAATGCCACTACTTTCCTTTCTCTTGGTCTGATTGGTGTACCTCGTGCTACCTGGCTGGATTACTATTCTGTTTTGTTTTTCATTTTGTTTGTTTGCTCCTGTTGCTTGTTTTGTTTGTTTTCCCTTTCTATTTTTCTTTTTTCGCTGTTATGCTTTATCCGGTTTTGTTTTTCCTTCTGATTGTTGTTTTTTGGGTCTGTGAAGATATTTTTGTTTACTAATCTTTTCTTTCTTTGTTTTCCTTTTTATTTTCTTCTTTCTTTTCTCTCTTGATTACAATTTACATCTTTAAGCCTTCTTTTTGTTTTATTCTACTCAACCTGTTCCTCACTTCCATCAACAATGTTTGACTTTATGATATGTTCATGTGATAAACTTTAATCCAAAACTGATGAAAACAAAAAAAGCAGGTTACTACGTACTTGTTAAGTGTAAAATCCACGAAGTAGAGATGAAAATCATAAATGTTTATACACCAAGCATAGGTTCACCCTACTACATAAAATGAATAGTAACAGACATGAAAGATCAACTAAGCAGTAACACAGCTGAAGTGGATGCCCTTAATACACCACTCTCCTAAATAGATAGATCAACTAGACAAAAAATCCACAAAGAAACATCAGAATTAAACCAACCTAGGAGCAAAAGGATTTGGTAGATGTCTACAAAGTATTTCACCACAAGGCAACACAATACACATTTTTATCAGCCGCACACAGGATATTCTCCAAATTAAACCATATATTAGCTTATAAAATGTGTGTAAGTAAATGCAAAGGAATTAAAATCATCCCACTCATATTGTCTGACCATAGTGCAATGGGATTGGAAATTAATGACAAAAGAAAATCACAGAAACCACATTAACATATGGAAATTAAGCAACATCCTTCTGAAAAAAACAATAGGTCATAGAGGAAATTAAAGACAAAGATAAAAATATATATACAATTAAAGACACTGCCACTGAAACATACCAAAATTTATAGAATGGAGTGAGAGCACTCCTATGAGAGAAATTTATAGTGACAAACTCACAAATCAGAAAACAGAACAATCTCAAATATACAACCTAATATTGAATGTAACACTTTTAGAAAAGCAAAACACAAATCAAATTCGAAGTTCGTATGAGTGGAAATTCTGATGAGCAAAAATTAATGCAATAGAGACTAAGAAAGAAATAGAAAGAATCAATAAAGTGAAAAATTGAGTCTTTGAAAAAATAAAGTTAACAAACCATTATCAATCTCATAAAAAAATAAAAGAAAAAATTACAAATTCAAGCAATTAGAAATAAAAAGGAGGAAATCACATTAGATCTCACAGAAATTCAGATCGTCAATACCTACTATGAGAAACTATATTCCAATAAGATGGAAAACAAAGAAGAAATGGACAGATTCCTAGACACAATCAAAATGCTAAAGCTAAATCAAGAAGATAGGAAGATTCTTAATAACCCAATATCAACTGATGAAGTTAAAAAATGTAATAAATAATTGACCAACAAATAAAAGCCCAGTCACTGAAAGATTTACTGTTGAATTCTACAGGAAATTTAGAGAATACCACAAATGCTGAAACTTTTTTTGAAAGGGAAACAATAATTCCAAAGTAATTCCTGGAAGCAAGCATTGCCCTTTATCTAAAACCAGAGAAGAACTGGATGAAAAAAGAAACTACAGGCCAATATTACATCTTTTAAATACAATAGTGTAACTAACTTCCTCCACATAGTTTTTTCTTGGGTGTATGTATATTTACACAATGTCAATATTTACAATGTTTTATGATGACCTGTCTAAAACTGGTATTATCTGAAAATTGATCATATTTATGTGAATTCCTATAGAAAAACATACCTTCACTGATAAAGTTAGCATACACATGTCATCAATAACTGGTATTTTAAAACTATGTTTTCATTAGAACATAAGTGAAAGATGCAAATAAATTAATATAAATTAAACCTTAATATTCTATACTTTCATAGTGTGCAACTGCAAATTCTCTTCATTCTACTTCTTTGGGGCCACAAAAGAATCAAAGAGATTATAATATCATTGTTTAGTCTGTTTATTGCTTTTCCACTAGACTTGCTCACACAGAATACAAAGTTCATTATATACAAGTTCAAATCATTGTGCAATTAATAAAACAGTAAATTTCTTTTCACATTTAGTGTATAGCGTAAAAATAATCAATCACATATAAAAGGCTAGGTCTATAATTTATGATTTTTAAATCATAGTTTATATAAGAAGAAAACAACCAAGCTATTGCTATATTATTCTTTTTTTAAATTTTATTTAAAGAGAAAAGAAACCAAACCAACCAAAACAGAATAAAGGGTAGTAACAATACAGAATTCCAAGGAAAAAAGAAAAAGAACAACAACAGCAACAAAACATTAACAAATCATTGCTTGACAAATTACATACTGACATCTTGGAAGTAGCTGTTCAAATTACAAAATTAAAACATGCAAAACAGACATTCAAACAGTGAGAATGTTAACAGTTCTGCTCCACGATCTGACAAAAACAGCAATATGGTCATCCATCTTACACACTCAAACATACATGCAATTATGTCAAAAGGGTAAAATTAAACACAACAAAACAGAACAAAATGGATCACAAGAAAGCAATGTAAAAGACATAAATTTCAAAGCTAGACAATTGGAGATATTCACTCTCTATCATATTGACTCTTGTTTTCTTCCAAATAGTTGTCCACATTGTCACATATAGGGAATTCACATGAAACAGTGTAGTATGGAACTGATCTGAACAGGACAAGGAAGGCATTTCAGGTCTTCAAGACGAGACAATAGGGAAGCCAAGAATGGCTCTCATTCTCTTCAAAAGAGCTGTC
>PVJX010008233.1:23279-66841 GCA_004027295.1 Dolichotis patagonum | reverse complement strand
GTAAAAAAAAAAAAAACCAGAATAAAACCATTCCAACGGATGAATGAAAACATTGAAAGGCTTCAAAGCTATGAGATGGGGACTCATGCTTACCATAAAATCTTATATACTCTTATCAACTCTCATACTAGGGAGACTATACAGTATTTACACATGTGAGTCTGGTTTATTTCGCTTATGAGTATGGTCTCAAGTTGTGTCCATTTATTTATAAATATCTCAGTGTGATCATTCTTTATAGCTGAGTAGTACTCCATTGTATAAAAATGCCACAACTTTTTTATCCATTCCTCAGTTGATGGGCACTTAGGTTGTTTCCAAGATCTGGCTATTACAAATTGTGCTGCTATAAACATGGGTGCACATATATCACTGTGGTATGATGTTTTCAGATCTTCTGGAAATATGCCTAGAAGTGGAATAGCTGGGTCAAATGGGACCTCCAAACCCAGCTTTTTGAGGAACTCCAGACTGACCTCCACAGTGGTTGCACCAGTCTACACTCCCACCAACAGTGCAGAAGAGTTCCTTTTTCCCCACAGCCTCTCCAACACTTGTTGTTGGTAGTGTTTTCTATCCTGGCCATTCTTTCTGGAGTGAGATGAAATCTCAGTGTGGTTTTAATTTGGATTTCTCTCATGACTAATGATGATGAAGATTTTTTCATGTATTTATTTGCCATTCATATTTCTTCATCTGAGAACTGTGTATTCATTTCAGATGCCCATTTTTGGACTGGGTCTTTGAATTTCCGGGTCTGTTTTTTTTAATTCTTTATAAGTTCTAGACAGAAGTCCTTTTTCTGAGGGACAATCCATTAAGATTTTTTCCCAATTTGTGGGTTTTCTTTTCACTGTGCTGGAAATCTCTTTCGACATTCAGAAACTCTTTAATAAGATATGGTCCCAGTTATTGATTCTGAGAAGTATTTCCCATCAGTTTGATTCTTGTTCATGAATTCTCTACTTACCCCTATATCTTCAAGGTTTTTATCTACTTTGTCTTCCAACAGATTTAGTGTATCTGTTTTAATATTTAGATCTTTGATCCATTTAGATTTTAGTTTAGTACATAGTAATAGGCATGGGTATAGTTTTAGTCCTCTGCATATGGATAGCCAATTTTTCCAGCACCATTTGTTAAAGTTACTGTCATTCTTCCGTGAACATGTTTGGTCCCTTTATCAAAGATAAGGTGGTTGAGTGAGTTTGTGTTTGTGGTTGCATCTTCCAATCTATTCCATTGATCTTCAGGTCTGTTTTTATTCCAGTACCATGTTGATTTTATTACTGTCATTTTGTAGTATAATTTCAAATCATTTATTGTGATGCCTCCTGCCTTTCCTTTGCTGCTTAGAATTGCCTTTGCTATTCTAGGTCTCTTCTGAATCCAGATGAATTTTAGGAGTGATTTTTCTAGATCTATGAGGTATGTTAATGGTATTTTCATTGGGATTGCATTGAATCTTTATAGTAATTTTGGGAGAATGGCCATTTTCACAATGTTTGTTCTTCCTGTCCCTGAACAGGGGATGTCTTTCCATTTTCTGAGGTCTTCTTCGATTTCTTTTTTCAGGGTATTATAATTTTCCTTGTAAAGCTCTTTTACTTCTTTCGTGAGATTAATTCCTAAGTATTTCATTTTTGGGGATGTGAGTGTGAAGGGTGTGGCTTCTCTTACCTCTCTTTCAGTATTTTTTTGTTAGTGTATAGGAATGCTACTGATTTTTGAGTATTGACTTTGTATCCAGCTACATTGCTGAATTTATTTATTACATCTAGGAGTTTTCTAATGGAGTTTTGGGGATCTTCTATGTAAAGTATCATGTCATCCACAAATAATGATAATTTAACTTTCTCTTTTCCTATCTTTACTCCTTTTATTTCTCTCTCTTGTCTAATTGCTCTGGCTAGTATTAGGGGACATCCTTTTCTTGTGCTTTAGTTTTTGGCCATTTAATATGATGCTGGCTGTTGGTTTGTCATAGATGGCCTTTATCACATTGAGGTAAAGACCATCTATTCCCATTCTCTGTAAGGTTCTTATCATGAATGAGTGTTGGACCTTATCAACAGCTTTTTCTGCATCTATGGAGATGATCATGTGGTTTGTACTTTTGGCTCTATTGATATGGTGGATTACATTTATTGATTTGTGTATGTTGAACCATCCCTGCATTCCTGGGGTGAATCCCACTTGGCAGGCTGTATAATTTCCTTGATGATTTGCTGCATCCTATTTTCTAATCTTTTATTGAGAATTTTTGCCTCTATGTTCATTAGGGAGATTGGCCTATAGTTCTCTTTTTTAGTTGGAACTTTCTCTGGTTTTTGTACTATAGTAATATTTGCTTCCAGGAATGACTTAGGAAGAATTGCTTCCCTTTCAATTTCATTGAACAGTTTGAGGAGTGTCGGCATTAAGTCTTCTTTGTATTTCTTTAGAATTCTGCAGTGAATCCATCTTGGCCTGGGCTCTTGTTTGTTGGCAAGGTCTTAATTACATTTTCAATTTCATTAACAGAAATTGGGTTATTCAGCAGTTTTACATCTTCCTGATCCAGCTTTGGTAGTTCATATGTATCTAGGAATCTGTCTATTTCTTCAGTGTTATCGAACCTAGAAGAGTAGAGGTTTTTGAAATAGGTGTTGATGATCTTCTGTATTTCTACTGAGTCTGTAGTAATTTCACCTTTTTCATTCCTCATTGCATGAGTTTGAGTTTTTTCTTTCCTTTTTTTTAAATAAGGTTGGCCAGGGGCTTATAAATTTTATTTATTCTTTCAAAGAACCAACTCTTTGATTCATTGATCCTTTGTACTGTTTTCTTAGTCTCTATTGCATTATTTTCTGCTCTAATCCTTATAATTCCCTTGCTTCTTTTGGCTTTGAGCTTGGCTTGCCCTTCTCTTTCTAGATGTTTGAGGTGTAGCATCAGGCTGTTTATTTGTGTTCATTCTGTCTTCCTGATGTGGGAACCAGTGCAATAAATTTTCCTCTGAGGACTGCTTTCATTGCATCCCACAAATTCCGGTAAGTTGTGTCTGCATTTTCATTTGCTTGTAGATATTGTTTAATTTCCTCCATGACCCACTGATTGCTCAAGAGTGTATTACTCAGTTTCCATGTGTTTGTGAGGTTTTTACAGTTGATTTTATTGTTAATTTCTAATTTCATGACTATATGATCCAATAACATGCAAGGGATAATTTCAATTATTTTGCATTTACTTAAATATGTTCTGTGGGCTAGTATATGGTCTGTTTTAGAGAATGTCCCATGTACTGCTGAGAAGAAGGTATATTCTGATGTTGTTGGATGGAAAACTCTATATACATCTATCAAGTCCATTTGTTCACAGGTATGATTCAGTTCTGTTATTTCTTTGCTGATTTTCTTTCTAGTTTATCTGTCCCTCTGTGTTAACGGCGTGTTAAAATCTCCTGTTATAATTGTGGTATTGCTTATTTGACTTTTCATTTCTGTTAATATTTGCTTTTTATAGCTGGGTGCTCTGTAATTCTCAGTCCTCACTCTGGTTGACTTTTGGGGAGGGCAACCTGGCTTCTCTCTTCCTGGCCCCACATGGTTTGTACAGCTTACTGGCTTTTTCATGTGCTCCTCCCAGACCCAGCATGACTTCTTTTGACTCATGAGGAAGCAAGTCTGGCTTCTCTCTTCCTGGGCCTTGCATCTATAGCCATGTAAGCTACAGCTCAGGAGAGTAAATATATTCCTTACTCCAAACAAAAAGTGATTGTCCAACAAATGCATTTCTGATTCTAGCTGTTACACATTGGCCAAAAAACCATGAGTGGAAGAGGACCTTGAGTATGAAAGATCAGAGAGGTGGGAGGAACAAAAAGCCAGAGAAAGGAAAGTTTATGTGTGTGAACTACTCTCACATGGCTCTGAGTTCAACAACCTGGCAGGCAGTGCTGGAGACAGTTTTATTATAATGTGAAAAGTTGAACTTGAGAATGATTTACAATAAATGATTTGAGGATGCTGGAACTACCTTGGGAAAGATTTGAGGAAGGTTCAGGAAGCTTAAGGAATTGGAATGATATGAATGACTAATTATGTGAGGCTGGAGAACACCTCATGTAAGAGATCACAGAGGATTCCACTTTATAAAGAAACAAACTACGTGCACATGAGGGAAATGCTGTTATCTATGAGGGTCTCATAGGATAAAATTGATAAAAGATGCTGCCATAGAACTGAGCTCCTTAGTATCCATGGGTCCTAAAATGCTAGAACTTCAGCAGTTAACTATCAAATTGAAGTTTTTATGTAGTTTTCTTAATAAATAGTAAGACTAAGAAAGGAAACCAGTATGACTTTTTCTGTAAGAATCCATGTTGGTGGCTAGCATATCACAATATTCTGAGGGATGGTGTATTTGTACAATCAACTAGGATGTACTCAATTTGTAAAAATTTTAAAGAATATATAAGTTGTAGTGTTGCATACCTGTAATCCCGGACACTCTGAAGGCCAAGACAGGAAGATCATGAGTTTGAGGCTAGCCTGGGAAACTTAGTGAGACAGTGTGTCTAGATTAAAAAAAAATATGAAGATCTGGTGATGTAACTTGGTGGTAGAATGATTCTGCTTTTTAACTCTAGTAATGTCTGAAAAAAATGTAAATGAAGTAAAGTAATGGCTCAGTATCACAGAGTCAAAATAACCATTGGGTTAAAATTCAAATATGTCTACAATGCTTGCATTTATTTCCTTCTCCTCGGGTATAGATGCCTTAGATTTTATTTGCACCATATTTTACCATGGAGCAACCAAAGGCACTTCCAGATTGAGTTAAATAAGTTAGAAAAAACACTGACTTTCTGGTCTAAGAAGTGGCTGTGCTTTTCCCACTCACTGAGCTAGATTTGAGGTTTGAGATTAAGATTGGGGCACACCAGAGAACTAACTGTGCATAATTAGTTAAAGTTTACTAAAAGTGTGGGCCAATAGGTTGAAGAAGTTGTTTATTAAGAAGAGAGGACATGTGCAGAACATAGGACCCAGAATGACTTCAAACTGATGACTGAGCGCTGTGCACCCATCAGAAAAGTACTATTTTCAATCCTTCATTTACAACTGTTAGGAAACCATGAGAGTCTTCCCATAGGATGGTTTAAAGCTGGCACAATATCAACTGAGTTTCTGATAGGACAACCATCCCACATGCATCATTTGCTTGATGAAGAAGTGCTCAAGTGATTCAAAGGACAAAAGAGCCCTGCTGTTATCCTATGACAGCATTGAGCCTTTCACTTGCTCAGTCTCACAGTGTAGAGCATACCTCTTCTTTACCTCTAATAAATGTTCATCTTCACTGGTTTTCCTGTGTATCTTTTCTAATTCTTTTCTGAAGATGCCAATATCTGGAAAAATGTCCACAAGATCCTCCCTCAAGTACCATTTGGACATGGTTGACTAAAGTAACGGGGCTCACTTCAAGATAAGTAAGTCTCCAAAAATACAAACTTTAAAGTTTGAGCATTTAAACTCAACACATTGGTTATATGAGTGAGGAATTTTATTTTATGGATGTGCATTCTTGTGGTTTGTTTCAAATGGCCGCCTTCATGAAGTATATTTAAATAAAGTTTTATCTATACAAAATAAGATGTGCATAACTTGCCACAGACATACTTGCAAGTGAAAGTAATATTTGTGGATGCTTTTACTGAGAAATGGAAATGGCTCAAAATCATTGGAGTTCAGAAGAAGTATTAAAAGTAGAATGAAGTGATATTCTGATCACTAAATAGTATGTTTAAATTCAAGAAACTTTATTCTAGTGTTGCCCAAAGGAAAAAATAGATATTAAAAACAAGAGCTGATTGTTGTTGTTTTATTATCTGAATGGCATAATCTACTTCAGAAACCAGGAAAGAGAGAAAGATACCTTCATGGGCCTTATGTCTTCACCGAAGTAAGTTAGCTCACCCAACCCCTGGTCCTGCCCATCAAGAAGGCAAAGACAAAACAAAGGAGGGGGATATTCTTTGACTAATCAATTTAGTTTCCAAATACAACAAAAAAATGAAAAGAAAAATATGGCCGATGTAACAAGTGTGTTAAGAAGAAATGGTCAACCTGGTTGTGATGGAAAATGCCTATAATCTCAGCACTCTGAGAGGTTGAGGAAGGTAACAAGTTTGAGCCTGGCCTTGAGCATTTAGCAACTTAGCTAGATCCCAAGTAAAAAATTAAAAGGGTATAGTATGTCACCTGATACAAAATACCTGGGTTCAATCCCTTATACTATAAAAAGGGCGGACAGAGGAGGGGTGGAAGAAGACGAAAGAGAGAAAATGAAGGAAGAAAAAAATAAATGGTCACGATTTTTCAGTATTAGGAAATTCCTCTTATGTAGGATGGGAGGTTACCAATTAGTTTCATGAATAGGAAAAAGTACGTCTAGTCTAATTCATGATGTATGCATATGTATGCATTTTAAATAACTAACATGCTTTCAAACACATAAAAATGTGGTGCATGCAGGCCTTTTACTTTTTGGGGTTTTCTCAGGAGAATGAAGGCAGAGGAAGAGCCTTCAGAATGAAGTGGGTTGCAGAAAGGGGGCCTCGCAGGTACATTAGGCAGCTCAGGGGTGCAGTAACAAAATACCATAGATTATAGAAGAAATTTATTTTCTCACAGTTCTCCAGGCTGAAAGTTCACAGTTGGACCTGGTGAGGTCTTGTTTGTGCCTTGCAGGTAACCACCTTCTTGATATGCTCCCACTTGTCATTTCCTGTGTATTTTATGGACTGGGATAGGGAGAGAGAGAAGAAGATGTGAGGGTTCTATGGTCTTTCCTTTTTATTTTAAAGAGAATCAAGTAAAATGAAACAGAATAAAACCAATCAAAAGGAAACAACGAAAGTGACACAGGACTTCAAAACAAGATAATAGGAAATCAGCAATGGCTACCAACATGTCTCCTGATATCTTCAAAAACCTGCCTTTACCATCAGACATAATAAAAGCAAAAAAAAAAAAACAAAAACAAAAAAAACCCAGAACAACATAAAACCAAACAATGAAAATTACATAGGACTTCAAAACAAGATATAGGAAATTAACAATGGCTGCCATCTTGGCTCTTTAGACATTTCCTCCCCTTTTCACTTTCCCAATATCTGTTGTACATTTTGGATCCCACTAACGACTTCAGTTTTTTATACTAAGAACACAACACAGTGTTCACCCATATGAGTCCAAAACATTTCACTCATGAGCATGACCTCAAGACACACCCATTTACCTACAAGAGCCTTGAGATTATCCTTCTTTAAAGCTGAGTGGCTTTCCATTGTATAAAAATACCATATCCTTCTTATCCATTCTGCAATTGATGGGTAAGTTACTCCTGCTTTCTTCTGGGTCCCCCTCTCATGCAGCATTGTCTTCTCCCCTCCAAACTTCAGCCCATGAATTTCTTTTTGAGCAGATGTGTTTCTTGTATATGGCATATTGATGGATCCTGTTTCCTGATCCACTCTGCCCATGTTTCTTTATATTGGTGAACTGAGGCCATTTACATTAATACTTAGAAGTGAAATGCATTGGCTCATCTCTGCTGTGGTATTCTCCTGCCATTACTCCCTGTCATATTTCCCCTCCATTCAGTTGCCTGCCATGTTTGGTGATGCCCATATAATGCTGTCCCTGAAACTGTGGTCATCATTATCTGTCTCTAGCATGCCCTTCAGCACCCTTTGGAGGATTGGTTTGATGGTCATGAATTCCTTCAGTTGTTCTTTATCTCCATTAATGCTGAAAGATAGTTTTGTAGGGTGCACCAATCTGGGTTGGAAGTTGTTTTCTTTCAGGACTTGAAACACTTCACTCTAAGTTCTTCTTGGCTTGATGGGTTGGGTTGAGAAGTTTACCATGATTCTGATGAGTTTTCCTTTGTAGGTGATCTGTTTCTTTTGTCTGATAGCCTTTACTATTCTGTTCTTGTGCTGTTCTGAGATTTTGATTATTATATGTCTGGATGTAGATTTATTTTGGTTATGGCTAGTTTGATTTTTAGATGTCTCACTTATCTGTATGTCAGGTTTCTCCCTTTCTTGGGAAATGTACTGCTATTACTTCTGTGTACAGTCTTTTCATGTCATCTGTGTTGACCTCAGACTTAAATTATTTTTCTTTGAAACATCTTGTAGCCATTGAATTATTATTTCCTGATTCCCTATTTTTTAAATAGATCTTTTCATTTATGATCACTAGTTGAAATCCTGTCTTCAAGGTCTGAAAGTCTACTTTCAGTTTCTTTCAAGTGGCTTTGCCAGCTTTCAGTGGAGCTTTTAATTTACTGGATATCTCTTTGAATTTGTTTCATGCATTGTACTTATTTCCTGTCTTGTTCATTCAAAGTTACTATCATTTTCCTTTGCTCTTTTTTATAACAGCTTCTTTAGAATGCTCATCAATTCTTTTTTATGTATGTCATCTCTTCTTTTACCTGAGATATTATTTCTGATATGATTATCTTACCACCTCATGAAGTTGTTTCTTTACTTCAGTTGCTATCCTTTCAGAAATTTCAGGTGTGCAACTTCCAGTTTCTTCCGTTTCCATGTCTCCTAGACTTGTTCCGTGTGAGGTAAAGGTCTGAAATTGCCTTTTACTCCTTCACCTTGGCATTTTCCTGAGTTTCTCTGGACAAGCCCATTGTGGGGTCTCAGGCACTTCCTGTGTTGCCTGCCGATCCACAGTGTAGGGCAGTGGGTCAGGCACATAGGATTCTCCTAACCTAGGTTCTCAGGAAAGCAGTGGGGTGTGGGACAAGCTTCTCCAGACACAGGCAGGTACACTGAGACTCCCCTGATGGCAGCCGTGGACTCACAGGGACATGGCTGACTGGTTCTCTACTGGTCCCCAATGGCAGCTAGTGGGTTCAGTGTGGTCTCTTAAGGACATCATCTTACAAATTCTATTGAATCAGGATTCCACCCTTTCAGATTCTTGTAAACCTTGCTTACTTCCAAAATGGCACTACATTCAAATAGCCTCAGTTTAGGTTAGAGCCACCACATCCAAACTTTGGTGAGATGTGATTCAGTTTATAACAAAAAATGAGGCTAAAATCAGGTGGCAACAGAAGTGTGATTTATCATGTGCTAACTCAGGAAAGGATAAGAAACAGCCCTCTTCTCCCAAATTACAAGAAGTCATCCCTGTGAAGGATTAGAGCAAATGTTTGGTTTTGTACAACAAGGTTTCTTATTCAGTTTTTTCTACTGTATTTCTGTATTGGAGTCACTATCCCAAACCTTCAGTCCAGGTCTCTAAGAGTACTGCTATACTGCTATTGTTCATGAGAAGACTCACAGAGGCTGAAAAGGTGTCTGTTTACTGTCTCAAACTTTTACTGAGTTAAGAATATTCCTCATCAGATGAGACTATGTAAAATTCAGAACAATCAAAACTAGCACATAGCAATCACAGATAATCAGTGGTTCAAAGAGGAACTAATTCGCAGCAACATGGGACACTTACGTCTAATAAAACTTTCTTCCCTTTTCTTTATCAAAGCGTTGCCTGGACTGATTATGCCAACAAGGAGACTCAGCCCTGCCTCTGAGGTCAGCCTCAGGAAATAGCTGGGAATCTGAAGAAATGTGTTGGTGGTGGTGGTGTCGCTGGGTGACATGGTCCACTGTGTTTCCAGAAACAGGCTCTTTGTGAGCATGAAAACAGATTCTGCTTTATCCACATGTACAGTGAATCAGGACTCTCATTCTGGACAGTCGATATGATGTGTTGAAAAGAACAATTGTTTGATTATGATTCTAATTTGTAAAGTATCAGCTTGGGGAAAGGATGGCTGGGAAAGACATTTAGCTCCTTAGCACCATAATGTTTGTGGATAATGAAAAAAGGATCTGTGGGGGCAGCAGGAGATTATAATTAAGCTCACAATGCTGGGAGTCAGGTCCACTTACGCTGAAATCTTGGCTCTCTCTTACAGACAGAGACCTTGGGCTACTTAGAGTATTTATTTTTTTATCTATAGGACAAGGATAATGATACCTACCCTATCATAAGATTTTTTTTGTATAATAACTCATGAGTGTCTTAACACAATCATAGATACTTAGGAAATGCTCTGAAAACTTGACTTTATTTTAGAGATTTGAGTTGTTTTAATTGAATTGGTTAAGATGAGGCCATGTTGGAATACAGCCACTTAATCCAATATGGCTGGTGTTCTCACAGGAAAAGAGAAATTTGGACATAGATCCAGGGGGAACACAGCCATATAAAATTGGAAGCACAGATTGGAGTTTGGCCATCCCAGATCAAAGGATTTGGAAGTGGCAAGGAAGGATACTCTCATAGTGCTTTCTGGGGAGCACAACACCACTAACCAGTTGAATTTGGATATCTAGCCTCTAGAAATGAAAAGTAATGCATTTGTGTGGTTTGAAACCATCCCATTTGCCATATTTTACTACAGAAGCTCTAGCAAGCTAATCAGACCTTGACAAAGATCAGTTATGTGGTTCTGAACAATTCATCTATCCTTGATGACTGCTAGCCTGGTGGTGGTAGTGGTGAGGAGGCTAGAAAGCAATTAGGATTTAAAACAGCTACTTATATCCATAGCTTTGGGGGTTTTCCACTTACCCATCTCTGCTTGGTAGTGCTGGGCAGTAGCTTGCATTGCAATTAAACAGTGAACATATCTCCAGGGCTTAGGAACTGAAAATTCTCAAAAGACACAGGAAACTTTGAAAGAAATAAGTGTAGGATGCAAAAATAAATAAATAATTGAAAGATAAATCAAAATTTCTGAATCAGGGGCTACAGTTCCAGTCTATTAAGAAGGCAGAAAGCAATGAGAGCAAAACTGATTGATGAAGAGACAATGTGAACCTGCAGTGGGACAGTGTGTGACATATCACTTCAAGGAAGAAGCAGTATGGAATGTTCACTACAGCAACAAATTTGAAAACCACTGAATTGTGATGGAAATTATGCTAGGTACACATCTTCAATCTTTACTGAGCACTTACTGTAGATACTTTTCCCTCTTAGGTTTAGAGTTTGGCATAATTCTAACTCATAAGTAACTTCATCATATATATATATATATATATACATATATATATATGTATATATATATATCTGCTGTCAGACTTGCTTCTCATGCAGAGAAAGCAGATCCACTGTGATGGCAGCGATCCTTTCCTGGCAATTCATGGACTTCCATCTGAGTGGGTTCTAGGCCAGCCTGTTAGGCAGGACTCCTGTCTTCTATTTGCTCTCTTCAGTTTCCTCTCCATGTAGAAACAAGAGGATTAAAGATGTAAATTAGACCACATCTACCCACAGCTCTGAATCTTCCTGAATCTTGTTATCACAGAGCAAAATGTCATGTCCTCAGGACACCCATGCCTCCATGGCAGGGCTTCTGTGGGCCTCTGTGACATCAGCTTTTATGCTCCTCTATCCTTCAATGGATTTCACTCACATTTTATGTTTTATTCTTTGATCCACCAAGAAGCCTCTTGTTTCCCAGAAAAGCACTTTCTGGTTCATCTTCCCAGAATTCTCTTCTCCCAGACATTCATGTGACTTTCATTGCCTTTGTAGATAAGCACTCTCTGGCCTCAGTGTCTGTGTACTTCCTACTCTCTTTATCTGCATAGCTATTACTGCTCTAGAAATTAGGTAAGATGATAAACAAGAACACAGAAACTTTTATCCCATCAGAATGCCAGCTGTTGGATGGCAATGCTTTGTCTTACTCTCCACAGCAGCATTAACATCTAGGACAGTACCAGGGACTCGTTAGGGCCCTCAGTAAACATTTAGTGATTTAACAGATGAGGGACTAGGTATGTTATCAAGGTATAGAATTGCAGTTTGAAAAAGTCAGTGTCAACATTTATCACAAATCCACACTCCAGATAGCTGTAGAGCTTATTGTAGTCAGGGAGTGCAAGGAAGACATAGACAATGCAAGACACATAATTTATAATATTTATAATGGTCACCCAAGGAGTGAAATACAAAGAAAATGCAGGAAATCTGTCAACACGTTAAGACCTAAAAAATCCAGCTGAGGCCCCAGATTACACAGTAATGTCCTGTATGAGTCCAGCTGAAGACCTAGAGCCCATGACAATGACTCCCATGAGTCCACCTGGAGACTACAACAATGATTCATGCAAGTCTGTTTCACTTATCTGCACTGGGAAGGCTCAAAGGTCAGCAGTGGAAGCTAGAAAGTCTGTGCCAGTGGAGTGAAGGATTTGTGCCACTAGGCAGAAGGTTCTGCACTGCAGCCAGGAAGCAACACTCAAAGCAAGATTCAGGGCTCCCCTGAAACATACCACAGCCATCCTCAGTGACAATGAGGTCTCAAGCTCCTCCAGTGATGAGAATAGCTGAGTTCATATCAGGAAGCCAGCACGATAAGCTTCTCCTGGAGACTGAGCAGCACACCATCATTACCTCTGGAGCCAGGAAACAATGCTCAGCATAAGGACCAGAGTTCCCCAAAGTGAACCACAGCCTTTCTCAGCAATAACAAGGTTTCAAGTTTCTCTGATGGTAACAGTCACATTCATATCAGGGAAGGCAGCATGATAAGCTCCACAGAAGAACCAATAGCTCCAAACAATAACACTCACTTAGGAGAACCCTTCCTCTCCAGGTCTACTTTTTATTCTGGCAGCTTTCCTCAGATGGGCCATCTACACTGAGCACCATGGTGTTTAAGTTGACCACCAGTTTTTAATCCATCACAGGGCTTTATGTACTGACTACGATGTGGCCCTGGAAAAATACTCTCTCTTTCATTTACTCATTTCTTCATTGTTCAACAAAGAAAGTCTGCACACCAGTGATGGTCAGGCATCAAGCAAGATGTTGGCAGTGTAAGCAAGATGTTTACTTACAATGGTGGGTAAGCAAAACTGGCATGATCTTTCGGGCAGCACTTGTATTCTGTCAGTGGCACAGTCAATTTAAAAGATATTCAAGGGTTAGCAGGGGCAGTTCCATGGAAGAACATTTGCCTAAGTGCCAACACAATAAAAATAAAAACATAAAATTAATAAACAAGAAATTCTAGATAATGAGATGGGCTATTTATAAAAGAAGTTAATAAAAAAGACAGCATTCAAGAATGAGTGACAAATTCTTTACACAGGGTGCGTAAGAAAGATATTTATGAAAGGAATACTGTATTAGTCATTTTCCTGTCACTGAGGCAAAATACACAATATCTACATCCTAAAGGAACAGATGTTTATTTGGGGGAATTCAGTCCATGGTTGTTTGACCTGTAGACAAAAATAGCATGGTAGAAGGGCATGATGGAAGGAAGCTTCTCACCCAATAGCAGCCAGGAAGCAGAGAAAGAAGGGCACACCTGGGAACAAAAATACACCCTTTCAGGTCACCCCTGCACCCCAGTGACTTACCTTTTGCACCCAGGCCCCACCTTTTAACAGCACATTCTGCAACTGATTCATCAATGGATTAGTTTGCTGATGAGTACAGCACCCTCATAATCCAACCACTTTCCAAAGGACTGACCTCTGAACACATGAGATTTTTGTGTGACATCTCAGATCTAAAGCCTTTGCACTAGAGATGATCTGCCATGATGCAAGATACTGAGGTATACTGGGCAGTCAAACCTGGTATGAACTTTCAAATGGAATTTATATTCTATCAGGAGAATATTTAGTCAATTTAAAAGTTAAACAAGGACTGGCAGTGTAGTTGAGTGGTAGAGTCATTGCCCCGATCTCCAGTACTACAAAAAAGTAAAATTAATCACAAACACTTCTAAGTAGCAATGCAGGATATTTATAAAGTAAAACAAAGCAAAAAGAAAGCCAGTGTCAGGAGCAGGTGAGAAATTCTTTTGCCAGTTTTCCCGAGAAAGTCTTTATGGGGAGGAACACTGAGGCCGAAATCTAAACAGAGAAAAGGCACAGGACTTGTGAAGAGTAAAAGTAGAGAGAGGGAAAGCAAATGCAAAGACCCTGAGGTAGAAATCAGCTTTGAGTGTGTGAGGAAGAGAAAACCAGCTGTATGTGTGGAGCACAAGAGATGAGCAATAGGAGAGGGCTTCCCCAAGCAGGCAGGTACCAAACTGTATGCTATTGATAAGGAACCTTAGTGTCCTAATCTGCAAAATTGGCATAAAAATGCCTATCCTGTAGGATTGTTGCAGGAATTAAACAAAGTGATTTGTTCTGTATACACAGTACACAGCTAGTGAGTGCCAATAAAGCTGAGATTATTATTTTAGTGTTGATGCTTTCCCCAAAGGTCACATGGGTTTCCATATTTCTGGTAACTTTTGCCATCTGGGGTGAGCAGCTGGGCTTCTTCGTTGTGGAACAGGATGGTCTGGAAGCCTCCACAAATGTCTGCTTCCTGAGCACATCCTCTCTGTCCTACCTTTTGCTTGTCTGACTGCATGTTTCCATAATGTTCATTCATTTTTAACTGGGTATGAATGGAGAACTGTGCAAGTGCCACCGGGCATGAATATTTCTGCTTGGTACAATCCATTTGGAGGCTGTTACATAGCTCCAGGTATTCTCAAAATCAAAATATGATGTGATAGTAAAAAGAGAGAGATCATAAAATATTATAAGTCTTCCAGTCTTGAGGTAGGGAGCCAAACATTAGAGCCTGAAATGGCTCTGGACTGATCTTGGCTCAAGGTTTGTCAGAGCAGAGAGAGACTCTGACGTCCCTTCCCTTGACCTATGGTGAACTTTGCGTGTGGGCTGGCTGGTTCCACTGATGTGGGAAGTGGTGCTCAGCAGGCCTGTTGAAAGTATGCCAGGTATGGGACCTCCTGCTGTCTTTCAAGGTGCCACATTCTTTGGCTTTGCCTGAGTCCTCACCTTCAATCCCCTGTACACAGACTTCCATTCTGTTCCCAAACACAAGTTTCTTCCCTTCTTAGAGATTTTACATTTGGTTTTTACCTTACTTCCTACTATCTATGGCTCATCCCTTCCTCAGGGAGGCTGTTAACAGTTTGCGTCTGGGTGGCCCCTCAATCCTCATACAGTCATGGAAGATTCTGAGCCTTGTGTTTGTGATTGGTTTGTCACCTAGTGCTAGGATTGGCAGTGTGAGTGCTGCACCCACCCAGGGGCAGGGAGCCAGCATACAATATAAGGGAGGGAAGGAGGCATGCCTTTCCCCCTTTTTCCCAGTTTGCACTTGCCAGTTGCAGCTGCCATGAATCATTACTCCTCAGCCATGCCTCCTTGCCTTGGAGCCAGCAGACTATGGGATGAAGCCCTCAAAAACCTGGAAGCTTAATAAACTTATCCTTGCTTCACTTTGGGCATCAGATATTTTGTCTCAACAATGAGAAAAAGGAAACTAAGACAGAAGCCTTTCTTGATTATCCAAAGTAATACAACTCCTCCTTCATTCCCAAGTTGATTTTCACTTGTCAATAATGTAAATAATTGTCTTGTTTGTTAGTTGCCCTTATGAAAGTATATTTTACCTAAAAGCAATGACTTTGTCTGATTTGCTCCTCATCATATCCTAATGCATAGGAAAATGCTTAGCTCATAATATTTGTCAAATAAATGAACAAAGTGAGAAAAGTAAATCTTGATCTTGAAATTGAACTTACAGAGAAGGGAAATTATTCCAGGGATACCAGAATATCTCACATAATTACAAGAAGGGTTGAACATTTAAGTACTGATGCAGAAAAAATGTCCAGGTCACTACTTACAGGGAATAGAATGCTACTAGGTCTGTCTTCATCTATGTCCTGTGTCCCTCCCTGTGTGTGTGGGCACCATTTTATTTCACTGTGTCTTCCTTATCTTCACATAGAATGATATATGCCTCTGTACAGCTCTTGAGGCTGAAATCTGGATGAAGAAGGAATGACATTCTTGGCCTGATTCATGGCAAAGCAACTGTGGTGGAGAGGATGGCAGATGTAAGAACAAAATAATTCCCACTACACTTGTATGTGTGGTTGTGGGTGGAGTGTGAGGAGATTTCCAAAATAGACAGCTATTGAGAACAGTCCACCACAGTAGGCTTTGACATGCAGAAACATGGGCAAATTGGAATTACTAGGAATGGAGATGGGAAAGAAAACAATTATCTGCAGAAAGGGAATTAAGGAAGGGAAAGTAAGAAGCTTCTACTGTAGTCTAGAAGTGAAGCAAGGCATGCATGCCCGCTTTAGCTTGAATTTTTCAGAGAGAAAGTCTAACATGTTTTAGATCTTGAGGAAGCATAGTATAAGGGACAGAACAGGAGTGAGGCACAGGAAGGTGAGTCAGTGAAAGAAGGAAGGTCAGTAAGCAAGTGTGCATTGCAATGTTGTCACCTTCTATCAAGTAAGTTGGTGATATCACTATGCCATCTTCTGAGAGGTCAGATTGATTGGGGCTTCTAGTGCAGAGTGTATAAGAATAGAATATGGAAAGAATTTATCTGATGCATACGTTTCCCTCGGCCAAAGATTGAACTTGTGACATAGTACTTCTCACCTTTCCAAACTGCACAAGTCCAGGCACAAAACTTAGCACAAACTTTATGTCTCACATGTCAACATAGAAACCACTGAAGATGCAGCAAGAAATGTTAAGCTGCAACTCCAAAGACCAGTGATATCTAAATTGACACGTAACATACAATATGTCTTCATGGTGTCATAGTGGCACAAAGAACTTCTGGAAAAGAAGAGAGGAAGAGCAAAAGAAAATATGTGAAGATGGAACAGAACTTGCAAATGGAGGGTAGAAACTGAGACAACATCAGCATTCTCCCCACTGAGCTTCCCACTATGTCTAGGATAAAGAATCTCTTGATAGCCTTCATAAACTCTGATTTATCTGTGCAATCTTTGATCATAAGAGCTGATTTCTAGATCTTCAAGCTTCACATTTCTCATCTTGTTGGCAAGATCTATCCTCTCTGGCAAGTGACGAAGAGTAAAACCAGTGCACACTGGATAAATTGGATAGGAAAGACTCATCCACTTATGAGACAGATCTAAGATGAAGTTATAAAAAAGAAAACACCAGAAGATACTTTTGCCAATTTGCTGTCCATGACCAATGATGGCAGAGGACTTTCAAGTCAGAGTGTGGCCTGATCTCTCAATAGTGAGAGATCCTTGTAGTGACCATAACCTCTGTCTAGGGTGACATCAGGATGGTCATCTTGTTTTTGACAGGGACTACAGAATGTTCTGGACAAAACAACGTATAGGAAAAAGGGGAAGGAAACCTCAGGGTGCAGTGGTGACTGTGCAGTATTTTTTGCCCTGAGGGAGGAATGAGTGACATGTAGCTTGTACACTGAATCATTATCCCCATTCTTATAGTTTGCTTTGCTGCCAACAGTAAAGCACAATCAAATAATAACCCATTTTCTTAACGTCTATAATGAGTTTGTATGCAGCATCTGAAAATTGCAAAACACTGGTGTCTCTAGGGGTTTAACTTCCGTAGGATGGCTAAAAATAATCAACTTAATAGCTAAGAGCCATTGTCTTTGTCTAGCCAAGTACCTTGATAAATTCTTGGGGGAAGAAGGGAGGACCTTGAGGTTATTAACTAGCAAGAGACAAGGTTTCAAAATTGAAAAAGCTGAGATATAAACAATAAGAAATGAGGAAAGAATAGAGCAGGAAAGAGAAGGGATGACTGAGCAACATGGAAGTATATTTAAGACTTCATAAAAATCATTTTTAAAATTGTGTGTGTTTGTGTATGTGTTTCACTACAATAAAAACCCTTTTATCTTTTCCAATATTCAGTCAGAATGATGATAATGTAGTTTCCAAATACCATGCAAAAGGCTTTAAGTACATGATGTCATTCAATCCTTCTGGCAACCATAGGAGTTGGGTACTACCATTACACCCATTTGAAGTAAGTGGAAATGGAAGCTTGGAGAGATTATATGGCTTGCACAAGATTGTTAGTGGTAGACTTAATTTCAACCCTAAGGTGTCTAACTTAGAGCTTGCTCTGCTAATAAGGCACGCATATGAAATGGCCAAAGGTCATGTCTTTCTCTCTCTCTCTCTCTCTCTCTCTCTCTCTCTCTCTGTTTCTTTGTCTTTCTCAATCTGTCTCTCACTCTGTGTGTGTGTGTGTGTGTGTGTGTGTGTGTGTGTGTGTGTTTTAGAGGAACTACAGAAAGATCCTCAAGACACAGGACCAAAGAGGAGGCAGGAATTTGGGGACTTAGGGGACCACAATATGGATGCTTCCTGACTATTTCTGTAAATATGAGGGAGGGGTTGCTCTTTTCTCAGGGTATGAGACAGAGCCAGGCTCTCTAGATTTTATAGGACATGGAGACTCTGGTTTATAATAGTTTACATTTTTATATTAGCAGTTCTGATTCATGTTTTCATAAAATAATATTATCAATAGCTGTTAGGATTGTTGCATGAAATTTGTTAACAGCCAAGTATCAGTATTTAGAAATGATTTGGTTCTAGTGTAAATGAAAGCAGATTTCCCTATAATAACACTCTTGTCATCTATATGTATTCTGATTCACTTCCAGAACTGGGGGGGAAAGGATATGGATAGTATTATGAGTATCTTTTACTCTATCATGCCTAAGTTGCTTCCCATGGTATCAGTTGCAATGAAGAAACTTCCTAACAGAAGTTTGTGGCACAGAAGTAGTTTGAGACTAAGTTGACTGGACAACAGATGCCTGTATGACTAGAATTCCCAGCCCATTCTGGATCATTGCAATGCCCCCAGCCCCCAGGAGTAGTGATGCTAAATTTGCACTCAGTCCATCTAATTCCAACTCTACAGCGATATTCCTTTTGGCTTCCAGGCAATGTTTAATTGCTGCAACATATAAGAATGCAAATAGTGCAGTTGCCGCACTCTGGAATGGTGAATGGCAATGGAGTAAAGGTGATTCTAACTGGGTAAGAAGTTGAACTTGTTACACATATAGATGCACAATATTTTGTATACTCTCTTAATTTTTTTGCAGCTGTTATGGAGTAAAATTGCAGCCAGAGGGTGAGCAGCCTATCCTCCTGAGGCATCGCCACTTTACATAGATGAAGAGGTAAAATGGAAGCAGAGCTTCTGGTCTAGCACATAGGAAGCTGGATAAACTCATCTTATCCACTGCACACTCCAACAGGGCTCATTTGCATATCAGAGGCCAGAGAGGGCTGGAGCAGTCAAAGCTTACCCAGTCACAAACTGCTCTGGCTGTTCATCTGCCAGCCAAGCAAACCATGAATGCCTTCTTGCCATGCCAGCTTTGAGCTTAAGAGCAGTCATGGTTGGTCTGTGAGCCGAAACAATTAATTGGATCTGTTTTTGTAAGGGTTTTATGAGAAGTCAAAATGCTCACTCAGTGCATGAAAAGGCATAGTTTGGATTAAGCTCCTCTAAGGCATTGTTGGCCAAACATTTTCCATCCAGGAGAACTGAAGCAGCATAGCCAACAGCTGAATGATTTTCTCCTCTTGCCCTTCCTCCTTCCCGGACTTCTTGCCTCTTTTTTTCCTTCCTTTTTTTCTTGCCTCCTTCTTTTCCTCAGCCCATTATTCCTTTCCTTTATTTTTGTTTATTGCAGTAACATTTGTAGTATAATAGGCAATATATATATTTGGTTTTTGTCCTGGTTCTGGTTCTTGGTACAGAACTCCTAAAATCTTTAGAACTCCTGACTGAAGGAGTGTCTTTGCTTATTCATTAAAGTCCTCCTTCAACATATCTGAGTTTGTGCTAATAAGATGACACTGGAACAGCTTCTAGATGACCTCTGGGTAAGGATGAGGTCTGGCCTCTAGAAAGATTCAGTCTTTATTAGAAGAATGGAATCATCAGCCTTGCTCCAGACCCCCTAGGAGAGGAGAATAGATATAGATTGAGTTCTATCACCAATCATCAGAAATTTAATCAATCATACAGCTGTGCAATGAAACCTCCTTAAAAATGTCCAAGAATGAGGGAACTTCCAAACTGATACAAACTACTGAAGTTCTGGGAGGCTATTGTGCCTAGAGAAGGTATGAAAGCCCTTCTCCCTGCCCTTTGACCACAAAACACTGCCCTTTGCTTCCCTTCCTTTAGCTGTTAATAAATTATGCCCTTTATAGTAAAATTGATAAACATGAGTAAAGTGTTATCGTACATTTTGCAAACGGGCTAGCAAATCATTAAACTGAAGAGAAGGTCTTGGAAACCCCTGATTTATAGCTAGTCAGTTCAAAGTCTTGGCTGCCTGGGGTCTTGGGGCTAGCATCTAACACTGGGGCAGTGTTATGGGACTGAGCCCTTTAACTGTGGAATGTGACACTAAAACAGATAATGGAAGAACTGAATTGAATTATTGGCAACACAATTAGTATTGGAGAATTGCAGAGAGTTAAATTAATATCTAGTGCTATGAAAATTAAGAATTAAAATATGAAAAACACTGAACTCCTGCCTCTGGTAAGTTTGTTAGAAACACCCAAAAATGCAGTTGGAGTACAGAACATATGATTATGGTGGCCTCAGGAAGGCTTCTCTGTAGAGGTACTATTTGAAATAACTCAAAATCTGGCTTGGAGATGTTTGGGCAAAATGAACAGCATTCAAAGCAACAAGAATAGTTTTCAGAAAAGCTCAATGAGTGTCTCTGGAAATTACAGGTGTCTGGAATGTAGGGAGGAGACACAGGAGTAGAATCCAATGAACTAAATGGAGGCTTTCTAGGGAGGGTCCCCAATGTCAGGTTGACCCATTTGGAAGTCATCCTGGATAAGGAGACTCTTCAGTATGTACACCAGACCGTGCATCACATGTCTCTACATTTTTCAACCTTCCACAGTTGCTACAGAAACTAGTGTCCTGTACCTATAAACAGCCAACACTTTGCCTTGCCTGTACCAGGTACTGTATATATTTTTCTCTTTCTTACTATGTTTCTCTGGTACTGTGAAATATTTATAAGAACCACTATGAATGTCTACAGTTGTGACCTGAAAATATAATGCAATTAATAGCCCCATGGGACAACCTTTGACTGGTATGAGGCTGGAACCAGTGGCTCCTTCCGTCCTTTGGCTGGGATGATTGGAGGTATACTCTAAACTTCTCATTAAGGGGTATTAAATGATTTTAAAACAAATTGTGTATTTCACAGCGTTTTGGTGAGACTCCTGGGTTTTATTTAGTCATCCATGTCACTGATAACAGCTTTTGTTGAGTAGGTGTGTGCTAGGCACTGTGCTGTGTTATCCCATGCATTTTCCCATGAACAAAGTATTGTTATCCCAATGTCAAAAGATATGAACACTGAGACCCAGTAAATGATGTTCATTACAGTCCTAGACTTAAAACTCTAGGATGTTGGTTGTCCAAACTTGCACTTATAACTCCTGGATTTTCCTGTTGAATCTGAAGGAGAGTGTAGCATCTTCATTTTCTTGTAAATTTTATGTCAGTATTACTTTCTTAACTTGCTGAGGTAACAGGCACCAGCCACCTTGATCAGCTACTCACAGGTAAGTCTTTTTAGTACCTTCCATAAGATAAAGAACTGGAACTCAGAAACGTTAAGTTTCATCCAAGCACACACAGAACTAGGTAAAAACATTAAATGTTAAGTCTTGCCTATCTCTCTCCAATACAATCTTCACTGCATAAAGTAACCACTTTATGATTCTAATAAAAATTTTAAAAACTTGCAAATAAAATACACAAGCATTTTTGGGTACAGTACTAGAAGAAAAAGCTTTGATGTGGAAACATCTTCAAAATATACTCTGATATTTGATGGTAGTAGAAACTATTCATTAGTATGATAATGATAGTGTGGTTATTTTTTAAAATATAAAAAGAATTCTTGTCTTTTAGAGAAATTTACTATAATATCTATGGATGGAATCCTACAATGTATGGGATATGCTTTGAAGCAATATGAGAATGTATGCAGTCTCAAGGATTTTAAAGAACTAACACGAGAAGAAGATGGATAGACGGTGGATATGTGTTTGGCCAGAATTTGACAATGTTGGATCAGAGGCCAAGGTCCTGCTTACTTTATCTTAAGCACAATTATTTTTATTTAGAATTTAAATCTTTTGGATCATTTATTATTCAGCTTTTTATTTTTTAAAGATCCTTCCAACCTACACACACTACACACACACACACAATTAAAAAGAAAAAGGGAACTACACACACACACACACACACACAATTAAAAAGAAAAAGAAGGAAAGAAACTAAGAAAGAGAAAAGCTCAAGCTAAGAATCTGAAGACCTAGGATACAATTGTTTTCTGGTATTTATTCCCTATTTGAGTGTGGGCCCTCAAAGAAAAGGTTGTTGGTTCCCAAACAGAAATAAGCATAGAAACACAAGGAAAACCTGTTAAAAACAAGTTCCACATACTAACAAATAAGAGCCTCTGGATCTGGGATCCAGAACTCTTCATTTCAGATAAATACTCCATTAGTTTTAATATAGAAAAAATACATTCAGCACCTCCGTACTGCCTGCCAGCTGCCACTGAGCTTTCCTCTCACAGCCCCTTCCTGGTCCTTGCACACATCCTCCCGAATCTCAGAACACTGAATTCTCCACACCTGACATCTTTTTTTCCTCTTCTTCTGTCATTGCCTATCGCTGACCTGCTTTTCTGCCTCCATGTCCACTCAGAAGATCCAATTGGATAGTCCTATATTCTGCTCTCATCTCAAGCTCTATCCCAAAGTCCAATAACATTTACAAAGCTCCTTTTCCAGTGTTAGCTAGTCACTGGTTCAGTCATTAAGACATGGACACCTTAGGAGGGTCATCTACCTGCCTTTTCCAAACCCTAAACTAAAGAGTGAGCCGATACTCACTCTCTCTCTCTCTCTCTCTCTCTCTCTCTCTCTCTCTCTGTCTCTCTCCCCTGTAAAAATAAATGACTGGCACTGCAAGTGTCTCTGTGCCTAAACAGCTTTCCCTCCCATCAGTTCCAATTCATTGTTCCCTCTGCTGGGAGCACCCTTACACCCACAGTGCTATGTCAGAGCCATAGATTTGATTGTGCAAGACTCAGCTTGACCTCTACCTGATTGAAAAAGCCTTTTCTGAGTGTCCTGGTACAAATATTATTTTGAGCACCTTCTCCCATAGCATGTCACTTGTGCCTCGACATGTGACAAACCATAGCCCTCCTGGCTAGGAATGCCCACAATAGGCATGCACATGTGTGTGTAGTGGAGCACAACTGATAGAACAGAGTGTAAGGTGGTTCCAGTGGGATGTTCTCCTTCTTCCAGAGATGGCGCTTGCCCCATCATGTGATCTAGCCTTGGCCTTTGAGTACTAAGAAGACAACTGCTTAGGAAGAACCTATATTTTGCATTTAGAAATCCACTATTTTAATTTAATGGATGAATTTTATGTTAGTTGACTATACTTGCAAGAAATAACTTGGACTTGTATTCTAAATACATCTTATTTCTCTAGGAATATATTTTATTGTATTTTACAAAAATATTGGTTTGTAATGGATCGGTACTTTACCTCAGGTAGTTTGAAAAGCTAAGAAATTTCTGGGAAAAGGTTTTTCTCACTAAAAAGAAATAATGTGGCTTATTTGTGGGGTGCTTAACATCTACACAAGATCCTTGGGACAGTGGCACCCCAGCAATGACACAAGAATTCCATACAGTCAGACTGTGAGAGCCAGACATGTCAGAGTAGAAATACAAGGTGCTCACTTTTGTTGATGGTGACATTAATGACTATTTACAGAGAAATTTTCATAGTGCAGCCCTTGTCTAAATGACTTACACAAATTTCTTCATTTAATTGTGATAAGTCCAAAGTACCATTATCAGTCTGTTTTATAAAAGGAGAAACGCAAACAGTGAAGTTACTGCAGGGCTGACATTTGGGCACCATAATTTCATTTTGAACATGGTTCTTGACCATTCCTATGATATGGCTGAGCCAATGGTCATGGCTGAGTTTCCTTGGGTCCAACTATTCCCCAACTTCCCACTATCTGAGAAATTACATCACATTATATGAACCATCTTAGGTTTGTAAAAGAAACCGTAAAAGTTTAAGAATTAAAATGGGGTTGCTTGTGTCACCTATAACCAAAAATCAAACAAACAAAACTGAGATGTTATGGGATTATGGTAGAAGGATTCTTATATATGACTGTTTTATAGTAGCTATCAAAAGACTACCAGAATCGTGAGCTTGCACAGAGACCACCACAACTTCATACAAAAACTGTTTCTATGGGGGCCTCTCTCAGTAACCACCTATTCAACCTTGGATAGATGCCACACTTGTCTTAATCATTATGGCCAAGGATTACTGTAAAAATTATGTGATGCAATGCTTCTCATTTCACCTTTAAAATCTGTTCTCAATGTCTTTGAATATGCCCACAGTTTATTATGGCATAGCAAAAGCACAGGAACAAACCTAGCAAGTATTTCATCTGAAATGTGTACTTGCTCACACAGTTGGGAAATAACTGCTGCAATGATGGGCACTGACTACTCCTGGTGAGTATTTGAGGCTGAGTTGTTGACATTTAGGACTTTAAAGTCCAACTGATTTGTTGGTGAACGAGATCCATAATCGTATCTCACCTATCTCATGATTTTATTTGTCCTCTAAATTTTACAGCTAGGTGGCAAACGAATCAACTTTGAAATATGTAACCAGAGTAAATGTAGAGCAAGTCTTTGTATGCACACAAACAGCATGATGGAAAAGCCTTTTTGTGTTAAATTTGAACTCACACTGCTGCTGTCTCTCTTCTACACATGAAAACATAACATCAGTCTTCCTGAAGCTTGTCTGGGAATCCAGCTACAAGGCTTGAAAATATCTTAGGACCATGCTTAGAGGCCTCTACAGTTTACAGAATAAATTATCCTTTTCTGACTTGTTCTCCTATGAAGACAGGTCAGGTGGTCATCTGTAACTCCTTCTTGAGGTGGCTGATTGCTGAGTGGTAGTTGCAGTTTGATGACAGTTTGAAGGGTTTCACTGAAGGTCATGACCAAGGACAAATGGACTTTCTATACTGAATTTAGATTTCTTTTTTCAGAGCATAGAAAACTAAATCACAGAAGACAATTTTAGCTACTTTCTCTCTTCAAATGCCTCTTTGAATTAATCTTTACTTTTAATTTCAGGGAAAATGATCTACTTGTTTTAAGAATCAGAGATCAATATGCATATAAATTCAGTGTCATTTATCACAGTAACTGACATTGCTTAAAAGTTGTGTTTATGAGGATTTAAACTTAGAAACTGGGATGAAGAAGATAAAGCAAGTGTCACTTTTTGGACAGAGATTGTATTCTGTATTTTTTCTTCCTTCAAAAATAAAGACAGAAGTAGCAGTATTGACCTAGGATTCAGACAGCAGGAATTTTTTTGTTGTTCAAAATATATCATGAATCAAAGCCTAGTTCAATGCACCCTAGCCACAAGAATGTTTTGATTCCTTATCGTCTTCCTAAGAATGATAGAGGCTCTTCTTCCCTAGTGGACATTAAGGGACACTAGTCACAAAAGTAAACTCCTCCATATCCCTTTGGCTTAAGAGGATGAGGAGAAACTGACTCAGCTCCTATGGACAGGAGTACATTTCAATGCACAAGGTGTATGAATGATAAAGGTGTGTGTGTTTGATGAGCACAGTATTGGACAACTGAAGTAAGGTTATTTTGTTTCAAAGTTTTAATTTATCTCATGCTAACATTTCTATGTTAAGAGCTGGGGTGTACTTTGATGTTTAAGGCTAATAGTCTCATTGATGAAGCTCAATTCTGTCCTTAGAAAAACATTCCCAGAGTCAAACTCTCAGTGTAGGGGGTAAATTATGACAATCTGAGACTCTAAATCATGTCCAGAAGAAATAGTTTCTTTTTCATCCATTGTCAGCACATCTGCTTCAAAGCAAAAGAAGTGTCAGCTATTCTGGGACCAGGGTGAGGACCATGGAAGTTGAGGTCTAGGAGAAGTTATCCTTAAGCCCATATATCCAATGCCCTTTTCTCCTTTTTTAAGGAAACAAGACTTAATTTGGAGCTGAGCTTGAGCCTCTCAAAATAGGCTTTTTATGAAGCCCTGAAATTGGTTAAGTAGCCATCCTGCCTCACCCCTGTGAAAGGGGGTGGTAATCATTTACTCATTAAGGATTTAAGGTGGAAAGCTCTCCCAAGGTAGACGAAATTCACATTGGATTTATTTCCTTCCTTTCTTTTCTTCCTTCTTTGCCCTTCCCCCTCTTCTTCCTCCTTTTCTTTTTCTTCCTCCACCCCTTCCCCTTTTCTCCTCTCCTTTCCTCTTCTGTCCTCCTCCTTCTTGTCAAATCTTATTTAGGCTACACACATTTGTTATATTTATTTTGGACTAGGCAGTGCTCTGTTTGCGGACCACATGGTGGTAAACCAGAAAGACACCATCATGAAATTTGCAGGAAAGGCAGAACTAGACAAGTAAATGTAAAATGCATTACTTCATTCCAACAATGTCTTTTGCCACAGTAGTCAGAGTGTGAAACATATGGGTAACATGATTTGTCCTCAGGACAAAGAAAGGGTATTTGAATGGAAATCTGAAGATGACTGGGAATTGACATGAAAAAAAAAGCTGGAGAATTTTATGTAGGATCAAAAGTGAGGAAGAAGAGACAAATATTTGAGGTAAAGAACATATGAAACATTGGCTTAGAGCTGGAGTGTAGGAAGGAGAGCGTTGCTGGATGAGGAAGGAGACACTTGGGGCTCTCAATTACAAGACTCAGAGCAAGGGAAAGGATCAGAGCCTGATACCAAAGTAAGAGGCATTTTAAGCAATGTTAAGATTCGACTAGACTTATTTGAAAATCACTACCATCACCATAAGGGATTGGGTTGGAGGAGGGCAGATGTGAAGTTTGGGCCAGTCAGGGAAATAGTTAAACTGATTAGCAAATAGTGATGTTGACTGAAAACTGGATGGTGTGACATGGTTGTAGAATTTAACTATTTATGTTAGAAAAGCGTTTTGAAGGTATTTTAGCCATCTAAATCTATCTCTCAAAACTTTTCTATCTTCTTGGAGGGCAACAATATAATGGTTCCTTATTTGTTAGTTTTGTAGTAGGGCCTACACATCAATTTAGTCCTGAAAACTGCATGAGTAAAGTACCATGACTAGGTCTCTTGCACATTCAAGATGAGCAGTAGTAACAAATGTCCATTTTACAGGACTTAGGCACAAAGTGTCTTGTGTTAGATACTAAGAGAGATTTTCAGCTATTGCATAGTTGTATTTAAGACAGTTTTGTTAAAACTCTGATATATCAGATGTTGAATACTTGGTCTGGAACAAGCCTTCAATAAAGGCATTATTCAGGTGGCGAAGTGTGATTAAATTTATGACACTATGATTTGTGGATTAATTCCTTAAAATGCCTTTGGTAGAAAGTAGGGGATTGGCTTTTCCTCATTGATTTGAGTATTCATTCAACCATCAATAGTTGAGCACCAGCAAACTTCTAACACAACTTATGTGCAAGATACAGAAAAAACAAGGATGTCTTCCAGTCAGAATCTGCCACCCAGGAGCATCAGGCTGATTTTCTAACAGGAAAAAGTCGCATCTACACCTAAACTCAGGGGGTCCTTTAATGAAGTCTGCCATTAATAATGAATATTCTCTCTATGACTTCTGCCATCGTATTTTGTTAAACTATCCCTTTCTCTCATACAGTCATCCTTTTATTCTGTCTAAGCAAACATCATCCGTAGCCACAATGCCCCAGAGATCCAACCCGTTATTATCCATGAAGGAGGCAACTCTGTGCTTTTTTGAAGAATCAAGTTCACACCAACCTATGATCCAAGGGGTTAACAAGAAAAGGAAAGAAAAAGAAAAAGGTAATTTATTTGTTCAAGGATTGCTTCCTAATATTGTTCTATGTTCTGAGTTTTGTGGTTTGCAGTTTACTTTTCACAAATGGCAAGTATCTTAGAAAGATTCCAAAGCACAGCTTTAACTGTAGTTTTCCATAATAAAATTTTCTCAGTCAAAGGTGCTGCCCTTGATTAATAAAATATGATATTTATTACCTCCCTGAAGTAATGAAAAATGCAGTGTTTGGAGAAGGGAGCGTGTGTGCAGATGATTTATCACTGAACTAGTTTTTGAACCTGGCTTTCCAGGCCTGAGCCTTATAAATATGAGCTCAGCACATCTCCTGTTAGTCACCTGGCCTTATTGTTATGCCTTCTCCTGAGATACCAAGATAAACACTTTGCTTCTTTTAGAGGAAGCACTTTGAAAGCAATAATAATAATAAAAGCTTTTCCAAGAAATCACTCATAAGTGTTGCCATGTTTGAGGGACCTGCACATGTTCTGTAATGAAGAAATGGCTTGTGGTTCTTTCTTTTTGCTGAGCTATTTCCTCTTGTTTATGCTTTTTTTATGTGTTTATTTTTCAGAGGTATCTGTGGGCACAGCCATAACATCAAATTCTTTAAAATACATTAGTATCTACCAGGAAGTCTGTTCAGTGCTTTTTAGAAGGAGCAAGGGAAACACCAACCTGTGCTCAGCCTGTGCTCTGCCTCTCTTTCCTGTGAGACTAACCTCTCAAAGTCTCTCCTTCTTTACCTATAAAATAGAGGCAATGCTGGTATGCACTCAGAAGAGATAGTGCTACTCATTAAATCTCAGATGTGAAATGGAACAATGATTGTAGGAACCAATGATATGGAGATGATTAGGTATGTTGTCATGGTACAGAAGGAGAGCAAAGAGGAAAATAGGAAGCTGGTAAAATGTCTAACAGATAACCATGGCACAACAGGTGAAGAACCTGCATGAGCAAAAACTTGTAGTTAAACAACAACTGTTTATTGAAATGAAAGTAGCAAGGCTGATGTGTATGTGAAAGGAAAAAGGAAGTGTAAGGGAAGTGGTCTGGCATTAAAGTGGGAAACGGAGACATCAGATGATATGAGGGAAGGATTTCAGCAGAGCAACTATAGCCACCTGAGTTTTTTATGAAAAGCCAAAAAACATACAATGTAGAAAGAGCAGCCTCTGTAACCACCTGTGCTGGAAAAATTGAGTATCCACATGCAAAGTGTGAAATTATATTCTTATCTTTCCCCCTGTACTAAAGTTAAATAGAAATGGATCAAAGACTTAGAAATCAGATTTGAAAACTGAAAGTATTGGAAGAATACACAGAAATCCTTGAAGTCATAGGCATAAGCAAAGACTTCTGGAATAGCACCCCAATGCACAAGAAAATACTGTCAAGAATCAACAAATATGAGAACATCAAATTAAAAAGCTTTTTTAGTGAACTAAACAATCAAGAGGATGCCAACCTACAGAGTGGGAGAAAACCTTTGCTAATTACTTTCTGATAGAGAATTAATATCTACAATATGCAAAGAACTAAAAAAAATAACAGTATGACCAACTCCCCACCAAAGAAACAAACAATCCAATCAATAAGTGGGCAAATGACTTGAAAGAGAAATTTCAAAAGAAAAATTACAAGTAGCCAATAAGTACATAAAGAAACATTTTAGCTATTAGATATACACAAAACTACATTGAGAGGTCATCTCATTCCAATCAGAGTGGCTATAATTATAAAGAACACAACAACAATAAATGCTGATAAAGGTGAAAGGAAAAAGGAACTGTCTTATGTTTTTGGTGGAACATAAACTAGCATAACCTTTCTGGAAATCACTATGAATATTCCTCAAAATAACTAAGAATAGACATACCGTTTGATTTAGTTATATGGCTCCTTGGGATAGTCCTGAAGGAATACAAGACAGCACACTGCAGCAAAACATGCATGCTCATGTTTATAGCAGTGCAATTCATAATAGCTAAGCTATAAAAACAGGCGAGAGGCCCATGAGATGAACAGATAAAGAAAAAGTGGTACACACTTACACAGTGGAGTATTATTCAGCTATAAAAAAGAAAAATCATGTCATTTGTAGGAAAACTGATGGAACTGGAGACGATAATGTTACGAGAAACAAGACAGTCTCAGAATGTTAAATAGCCCATGTTTTGTCTTACATGAGCAATCCATATATAAATTAAAAATGAATAAGTAAAGGAGAGGGGTTAGTAAGCTAGAAAGTAGATTATTAGACATGGGCAAGAAGACCAGCAAAAACTGGCTTTCCACATGCGGAAGATTAAATCCATAACTTGTACCACACACTAAACTAACATTGAAATAGATCAAAGATCTAAATATTAAAACAAGTACTAAATTTTCTGGATGATAGAATAGATAGAACTCTGGAAGACATTGGTATAAGGAAAGACTTTATAAACAAAACCCTAATCACACAGAAAATATCACAAAGAATCCAGAATTGCAACCTCATCTTATTAAAAATCTTTGGCACAGCAAAAGAACCACCAGGAGTGAAGAGACAACCCACAGAGTGAGAAAATATTTTTGCCTCAGACAAAGTACTAATGTCTAGCCTATATAAAGATCTAAAAATATCAGACCCCCAAATTTAAAGACCCAATCCAAAAATGGGCACCTCAGATGAATAAGAAATGACAAATAAATATATGAAAAAATGTTCAATATCACTGGTCATTTGAGAGATGCAAATTAAAATAATGATGAGATTCATCTCACTCTAGAAAGAATGACTATTATTGGGAAATTAACCAATAACAAATGCTGGCAGAGCTGGGGGGGGAAGGGATCTGTTCTCCCCTGTTGGTGGGAATATAGACTAGTTCAATTAAAGCTAATTCATTAGACCCAGATATTAGACCCAGATATTCCCCATCTTGGTTTCTTCCTGAAAGAATTAAAATCATCATACCACAGTGATTTATGTACACCCATGTTTATAGCAGCACAGTTTTTAACAGCTAAATCTTGGAAATAGTCCAAATGCCCATCAACCAATGAATAGATAAAGAAGATTTTTTTGGTTTCATTTTTAGCACAATGTAGTTCTGTTCAGTCCTAAAGGACAAACGTGAGACCTTGTTAGGTAAATAGTGCGTGCTGAGACCATGCTTTTAGGTGAAATAAACCAGACACACTTGTAAATACCATGTTGTTTCTCTGGTGTGAGAAACTGACAGTATAAATAAGGATCAAAATGTATAACAGATACTGTGAAATGGGAAGAAAATGTCCAATTGAGAAGGAAAACAAGGGAGGGGAAGTGGAGAAGGAAAAAAGTAACAAGAGAAAAAGAATAGAAGGAAAAATATGGAAACGAAGTTTTTGTAAATAAAGAGCAGAAAAGGGATTGAAGGGAGGGGAGGGGAATGGGGGGAAAAGAAGCAAGATATATAATGCACATGTAAAAATTCCCTATGATGAATGTTACTATATATGTCCAAAATCTAACAATAAAATTTTTAAAAATGGAAAACAAGAGTGTTGGCGAGAGGGAGTTAGAAACCAAAAGTAGAGTAGCGGGGATGAAATAATCAAAATAAGTTATATTCATATACCAATGTATCATAATAAATTCCATTATTTTATATCACTATTGTGCACTGATAAGATATATTAATTAATTAACCACTTCACTGGTTATTTTCCAGTTAGAAAAAGCCTCTTTCCTGTAACCAGTGAAGCACTGAATATCTTATCACAAGAACATTTCATGTCTTTAACTAGAAGAAAAAACTGATATTTTTTCCTTGTTCATAATGTGATATTCGTCAGACCCTGGGTCTTACGGGTAAACTGCCCCATCATTTGGCGAGGATAATACTCATCATTGTTAACGGACTTGCAGGGAAACACATTTTCTCTCAAACTGCCGTATGCAAATGGCCACAATCTACTCTAGAACGGAAGCCAGTGCTGACTTCCGCTTGGCACAGCCACCCCCACTCGCAAAGCCTTGGCAGAGGGTCCACTGCGTGTGTTTTAGACACTCAGCAGAGCAGGGAAACACTGTCTTTCCAGAAAAGTATTTCAAGCACTATATGATGTGAGATTCCTTATAGGGTGAGGTGCTAAGATAATTTCAATTCTTCCTGTGGTGGGAAGGCCCTGCTTGCTGGCTCATCGCTATTTAATACTCGTGGCTTTTGGCTTTGTAATAGTTTCCATTTATTTCACTAATTTCAAGGTCTGCTGAGGTGAGGCAGCTAAGCAAGTCTATGTAACGTTTTTACTGTGTAACAAAGGGGATGTTTTCTCCCAGTCTGCTGCCTTACCACTCCCAAGTGTGTTCAGCTGTGAGGGTACAGTGGCTCCCTGAACCCAACTCTGCTGGCGAAGCCAGGAATTACGCCTTTGAAACTTCCTCTGTAGAATTCAGGACAGACCCTGTCTAGTGCCTCATTCAGGGATGGATACGAAATGGGTGTCTCATAAAAAGTTGCTGAATGAATAAATTAATGAATGTCTGCATGGCACACTCAAGAAAATGGATGAAAAGGATTTTGCGGATAGTTCTCAATTCAGCAGAGGCCCCAGTGTTTACCCAGTGAATATTTGTGGTGCTTTCATATTTAATTTTTTTTCTGTCTGTAGTGGCACACACCTGTAATCCCTGTGCTCCAGTAAGATGAAGAAGGAGGAATCAATATTTGAGCCTAGCCTCTGGAATTTAGCAAATTAGAGAGAAACTGTGTCTCAAAAATAAATGACTAAATAAATAGGGGATGTAGCTCACTTTGAAGGCTTGTGCAACTATTATAGACAAATGCAAGTTTTTGGTCATGAATATGACAAATTAGGATATGACTCATATTGGATGGTTACTTATTTACATAAAATTATAAATAAATCTCTAAATACATAAGATGATAACAAGTACAAATTGCTATAATTAGGGCTGTGTGACAAATATTTCCCAAATACAGTGATGTGTAGTTCTATGAATCTTGGATGACCTTGTTGTAAGTCTGAAATAAGCTTGGACTTTTGTAGCTGGCTGATCTAGGGTGACCTTAGTTGGAATATCTGGATATTTCTACTCTCCGCAGTGGGATACCTCAAGTATGTTTCCTTGCAGAGATAAACATGAGCAAGAAGAAATAAAAACTTTTGAGGTGTAGTCTTGTAACTGGCACAATGTCACCTCACCAGCCTATTTGCAAAGGGAAATTATAAGGTCATCTCTGATTCAAGGGTTAGAGAATCGACTCTATTTCTGTATGGAAGAGGTGAAGAGTTACTTCACTAAGTGTATCACAGGCAAGGAAGAATATTTAGAATAGCTAAGCACAAGCCAGCAACAAAATAGTAAGGAAAGGTATACTTCTTACTTTCATCAGAGCTGAAGATTTAGGGTGCAAGGGTGGAGAATCCCCAGGAACAAATGATAAGGTTAGGATTTCCACTTTGGACAAAATGCTGGAAGCCATAATCCTAAAACGGGCTTCAGTTGAAATCACTATAAAATGAGTGGAGTAAGTTCCCTGCAGCTTGCTAGGGATGTCCTATTAGCACTATAGACCTGCTTTGCTGAGCAGAGCACAAGACAGATACCTTGACCTGCTCTCTCACACTCATGAATTCTACCCTTACACAAATGTTCAGTGGGTCAATGGCAAGAAAATATAACTTATATACCTCTCTTTCTCTATTTCTTCCCCCTTGCTGCTATTTTTACTTTGATCTGTGTTTAAAGGGAAGTGGCAGAAGGAGAAACATCAGTGTTATGGCTTGTGTCTAAATGTTCCCACAAAGCCTCACGTGGTCATAGATAAGGATTTTCCGAGGTGGCTGGGTCTGGGATTAAGGGTGTGTGTTTATTTAACTAGTCCACTGACTGGATCAGCATAGTTCTGAGTGCGCATAATATTCGAAGGCTTAACCTATGTGAGAGTACTACCTGTCCTAAGGGCATGTAGCCTGGCTAGAATATAAGGGACAGAAAGAAGGCTGCTGTTGTGGCTTGTCACTTGCTGCTTGCTACTTCACTGCTTTGCTGCCTTCTGCCTGCCACGAACTGTTTCACATCTGCTATGCCCTTCTGCCATGCCTCACTGCCCTGGAGCCAGTTAACTATGAACTGAAACCTCTGCAAACCATAAGCTACAATAAAACTTTTCTCCTTTAATATTGGTGTTGGATATTTTGTCCTAGCAACAACAAAATGTAACTGAGATAATTGTTACAGGCAATAGATAACAATCTTATCTTTGTTTCTCAGTACACACATAATCTAGACTTGATGCAAACATTTCTTTGTGAAATAAAGTTAAGCAATTTTGATTTGACTTTTGAAATTTAAAGTGAGATAAAAATGTTTTGACTCTACATCCGCATATAATTGGTAATATAGTAATGAATGAATCAATCAGTAAATCAGTTCATATCAGATACATATTTTGCTCATCTCATTATCAAGAAAAGTATGAGTTAGACCCCACTACCAATATGTTTTTTTCCTGATTGAGTTCACCTTGTAAGTTTGCTGCAAGTACTCCCCTGTACTCATCATGTGATAAGTGAGAATTCCATTGTTTGTTTCTGATGACCTGACTGACTCTTCATATAACCGGTGACATGTCTAATGTGGAGACTTTCTTTCCAGGACATTCAGTCTCCAGTTATAGTGGACATGATCACGTCCCAAGGGAAGGGACATCCATTTGAGTGCTAAGGAGAACTAGGCTTCTTTCACAGAGGTGAATTTTATAACTGGTTCCTCATAATTGGTGTGTCTCTATTGAATTCCTTGAGATCGATGAAGACTAAAGGGGCAAGAAGCCTAGAATGTGGCAGCATTGACAAACCTGCACAAGCAGGTAGCGAAGAAACAAGATAGCATATAAATGCTTCAAAAGCTTATGAGATATTTCACTTGCACATCCATTAAATAATCCAGTCTTCCTTATATATGCTGCATTCATATCTAACCCTGCCACTAATGCATAAATTCTTGGTGGAGGATTATAACTTATGGTTTTGCAGTTCTGTTTTGATAAAACTTTTCAGGAAGATTTCTTCTTTAAACAATGATAGAGTTTTGGATATTCAATTCTGTATCATGTGATAAACATCTGTGATTTTGGGCAGAAATATGAAAGCACAATTTCCGTGGATTAGTAAATAAGCAATGTAAGATTGCTATTCCAGATATGAAGGAGACAGATGCAAGAACCTTATGCTCTAGCTGAAATACCCAAGCACATGAAGGTCGTTCTGCTAAGATGATATGATAAAAGCTTGTTTGAGAAACAGTAAGGCAAATGGAATTTTGGGGGCAAAGAATTATATAGAGAAGGTGATTTAAAAAGTAGATTTAGTAAGTAAACTTCCATAAAGTCCTCCGAGTCATTTCTGTGCAGTATTCTATACATACCAAAGACAGGTCAAAGAACAGTGATCGGGAGGTAGAAAAGAAAACAGTTCCCAGAGTTCACATGCGGCAAGGACATGTTTGAATTCTCATGGGACAGAGTCCTGAGTCCTGAACGGAAATCCAAAGCATTGCATAGTGCTTCCAGGAGGCGTATAGCTTTGGGCGGGGCCAGCCCTAATTAAAGACATCCTAGATTTTCCAAGACGAAACCATTAAATAAACTAAGAAAAAAATCAAACTGTTCTCCCAGAAATACTAATCCCCCAAAACATAAAAACGCCACACAGTTCTTTAAGGAAGAATTGATATTGTGACATTCAGAGTATTTATTATCCAACCAAAAACTAGAAAAAAATGTGAACTATTAGGAAGCGTTACGATAAACATGAGGAAAAAATAAAGCAATAAAAACAGACTCTGAAATAATGAAGATGGTAGCTGAAATTAGCACACAAGGGCAGAGAGGTGAAAATGACACACTATGTATGGATCGACAAGGCATAAAATGGCTGCTAATTTCTTGTCTGAAACAATAAATGACAACTTTAATATGCTGGAAAAAAAAAACAAAGCAAACCTTTCAACCAAGAATTGTAAAGAAAGCAAAAATATCCTTCAAAAATGAAGGCAGAATAAAAGCTTTTTCAGGTTAACAATTGAGATAATTCATTAAATAACAGGTGTATAAAATATATGATGTAATATATAAATGAAATATTTTTATTCGGGAGGCAATTCATAGTTAAAAACATGGGTCTAGACAAAAGACTAAAGATTGATAGTTTAAATCTATGAGTAGCCGGGGATTTAGCTCAGTGGCTTAAGCGCTTGCCTGGTAAACACAAGGTCATCAGTTCGATCCCCTGTACCAAAAAATTAAAAAATAAAAATAAAGAAATCTATAAGTAAATGTTACATATTTTTCTTATTTGATGATTTGTTAAATGGTAATTGACCTTTCAAAGCAAATCTGATAGCAATGCATTGCAAGAAATGGCAATATACACTTGTAATGTTCCTACATTGTACACAAAATTATTTTAAGATACATTGTTATAATGCCCAAAAATTAAGACCTGCAGCAATCAGTAAACTTGTAAAATGCAGAAGTGTATAACACAGAGAAAGTAAAATTGAACAAAATTAATCCACAAGAAAATAAAACCAAAGAAATGAAAGAAAAAATCAACAGATTGGACAAAGAGAAAAGTAGCAAAAGAATGGACGTGTGTGTGTGTGTGTGTGTGTGTGTGTGTGTGTGTGTTACTGGAGTTTGAATTCAGGGCCTTTGCCCTGAACTCTGTCCTCAGCTCATTTTCATTTTTTACTTTAAAGTAGGGGGAAATAAAGGGGGTCAGGGATATAGCTCAGTGCCAGAAGTTTCTACCTGGCAAGGGCAAGGTGCTGAGTTCAATTTCTGGTACCAAAAAACTTTTAAAATAGGGCCTAATTAAGTCACTAAATTTTCCAGGATGAGCTTAAACTTGAAACCTTGCCTCAGCCTCCTAAAGTGCTGGGATTTTAGGCATACACCAGCATGATGGATTTAAACCCAATCATACCAATAATTAATTAAGTGTGAATAACCTAAGCATTCCGAGAAGAGCAGACTGTCATAATGGATAGGGTAACAGGACACAAAACATGATGCTTACAAGAAACATGCCCTAATTACAAAGATAAAAGTTAAAAGTAAAACACTGGAAAATTATTTACCAATTGAAAACTAATAACAAAGCTGGAATGGATGGCTGCATCAAATTCAGAAAAAGAGGCCTCAGTACACAAAATATTACTATCATGGATGAAATCCATTATATACCAAATATAATATATAACAAAACTGGAATGAATGGCTATGTCAAATTCAAAAAAAGAGGTCTCAGTATCCCAAATATTGCTATAATGGATCAAATCCATTATATACCCAGAGATTTTAATATTCCTCTCAGTAACTGATATAACAAGTAGAGAGAAAATAAGGCAAGAAAAACCTCGAATAGTACTATTAAGTAATTTGACTAAATAGACAATAGATCATAGGCAATAATAGCAAAATATACTTTTTCAAATATATGTAAAATATTTACCAAGTTAAATTATGTCTTGTTCAGTGAAATGTTTTAATATATTTGCAAACCCTTAAGTTACACAAAGTACTTCCTGTTTCTATAATGTACTTGACTCAATAATGAAGATATTCAAAATATCATTTTTGAAAATTAAACAATTTAATTTTAAATAATCGATAGATCAAATAATCGAAAGCACAATTAGGAAATATTTTAAGTAAAATATAATGAAAGCTCAACATGCCTGTCTATTATCTATCCGTCTATTATCTATCCATCTGTCTATCTATCTATCTTCTCTATGGATCTAGAAAAGAACACATCTAGAGGGAAATATGTAACTTTTGAAGAAAAGAAACATCTAATCAATGACCTAAATTTCTTTTTTAAAAAGGAGAACAAATTGAACTCTATGTATATAGACATTAATACAATAGCTAGTAAATAGAATTATTGATAAAAACCAAATAATGTTTTGTTGACTAGACCAATAAAATTAATAGAACTCAAGATAGACTGAAAACCAGAATAAATAATCAACCTCATAATTAAAAGAGAGGAGACAGAGCTATATACCCTCTGTTCTCGGTTTGTAACAAAAATACAAAATAATTCCTTTGTAAATTACAAAAGCGTGGTGAAAATTTCTTGAATGATGATATTAGTGAAAAGTCACATACATATAAAATAGGAGTATCTCTGTATTTTCTGAGAATGTGAATTTAACTTTCTTACAAGACTCGGACGTCTATTAATTTAATTTTGGGAATTTAAGCACTTCCAGTCCTGTGCAAACTCTTTCAGAAATTAAAAGTCCACAATTACCCCATTATAAGAATCAGGAAAAAGAATATACTATAGACAAATATCCCTTAAAAAAATGCTATCAAGTGAAATTCAGTAATATAAAATCCATCTTGACAAGGGAGGAGTTACCTCAGATGCAAGAAAAATTGACATTTGAAAATCAACAAATGAGCCAGGCGGTGCAGGCTGGCACACACTTGTAATCCTAGCAATTGGGGGAGTGAGGAGGGAGGAGCACCTCAGTTTTGAGACCAGCACAGGCTACATAGTGGTTTCAAGAGCAGTCTAAATTACATAGCAACACCTTCTCTATAAAAGATAAAAAATAAAAACTAAATGTAGTACATCATATTAATAGAATAAAAGAAGAAAAGACCTTGTCTACAAAAGATAAAAAATAAAAACTAAATGTAGTACATCATATTAATAGAATAAAAGAAGAAACTGGTGAAATTTTCTGAAGAGACACAGAAAAATGTTGCTAAAATTTAATATGTAATCATAGTAGCAGCAGGAGAATTTCATCTAACTAGGAGTAGTAGGACATTACTTCAGTCTGTGAAATGCATTTGATGACAACCGCTCAGTAAACACACCATATTAAATGGTGAAAACAGAGCACATTTTAAAAAAAAATTTCACATATATTGAAGATAAAGATAAAAAGTCAGAAAAGTAGGAGAAGAAAATACTCTGTGAAGTGAGTTTGGGCCAAGTGAAAAGAGAGAAAAAAATTAAAGTAAAAAATCAGCGTACAGTAGGATGGGCTATGGTGACAGGGAAAGATAGCGACTACCTTAGTGATGCCTGTATCTTTTTCATATTTTCCATACTGGCTTCGAGTCAAGGTCATCATATCAAAGACCTGCTCGAGTTTTCATGAGACGTTCACGTGCAGAATTTCAAGAACTGTCCTGGGCATGTGTTTCATGATCTTGTGATGCTTCCTTTTCCAGTTAGTTTCAGCCATGCCCTATCTTTCTGCCTCATTTTCCCTTGAGAGACACATAAAGAACACATTTGCCCTGAGATCAGAAAGCAAAGATGTCTGCTCTCGGCTTCCGATTCTTTCCAACATTGCACTGAACACTCTAGCAAGCGCAGTGGGAGGGGGTGTTTAAAAACACAAGGAGTTTGGTACTGAAGAAGAAATCATCTGTGTTGATAGAAATAATAAGTATAGCAATGTTATAGGGTGCAAACTACAAAAGTCAATCTTATTTCTCTTTTTTAGCAATTAAATATATGTACAATATAAATAAATTGTAAAATTGTGTCAAAATGACGTTGAAAATTTCCTTTACCGTATCATCAATATATTAAAGTATAAAATTATAAAATCTGTGCAAAAGTGTTTAGTCAAACCCACAGAATATTGCTGAGAGAAATTAAAGAATATTTTAATAATCAAAGAGGTTTGAGTCAGAAGAGTTGATATTTTAAATGGCCATTGTTTACTGGTTTGGTGTAGATCCGAAACAATTCCAACAGCAAAAGAAAACATCCAGAGAGAAATAGACTTGGAGATGTAAATGGCAATAGATACCTAAACTAATTTTGAAGAGGAATAATAGAGGTGGAGGGTTTATGTTACATAATTTCAACATTGACATTATGGTAGCTAAGAGAGTGTGGTGTTGGTGTAAGGACAGACATGCCTTACACTGACTGACATGCATTACATTGATACCAATGGAGTGGAATAAATAGTCCAGAAATATACTCGTAAATATTGTCAATTGATTTTCAATAAAGTTCCTAGGGCACTTTAATAGGAAAAGCATTATTCTTTTAATACACAATGTCAAGACACTGGATATACATGTGGTTAAAAATATGAATTTCCACCATTTCTTTATACAGAAAAAGCATCTTAAAATGAATCAAAGTCTTAAATTTATGGTCTTCCAGAACTTACATTTGCTTTTTGTTTTACATAAATTTCTGGAAAACAACATTAGGAAAAGATCTTTCCAGCTCTGGGACAGACAATGATTAATTAGAATTCAAAATACACTGGCAATAAAGGAAAAAAAAGATAAATTTGAGATCTTTAAAATTAAGTTACATTCTTGAAAAAGAACCATTTATAAAATGATAATGTCATACACAAATTTTACTTTTTTTACAAAATACATATCTAAATAAGAAAAAAGCCTGTTTGTAGAACATTGTAGATATCATAACTCACACCAAGAAGATAAATATCTCATTAAATTAAGCAAAGATAAGGGTGGGTGTAGTGGTGAGCACTTGTAATTCCAGCACTTGGGAAGCTGAGTCAGGAAAATCCCTGCAAGTTCGAGGTCAGCCTGGGCTATCCTGTATGATTAGTTCAAGGCCAGCCTGAACTACATGGAGAGATTCTGTCTCAAAAAATCAATCAATAGTAGACAAAGGTTAGTAACAGACATTTTACAAAAGAACATAAAGGAATGAGCAATGAACACAGGAAAAATATTCAAGATCATTCCTCATCAAAGAAATATAATTTAAAGCCACAGTGAGATAATTGTACATACCCACTAGAATGGCTACATTTAAAATGGCTTATTTTCACCAAGCTAATCCAACAACTCATTTCTTCAAAGAGACCTTCTTTGAACTCAAATCTAAATTATTTCCACTAATAGTACCCTATAATTTTCTTTCCTGGCACCTAAATAACTTCTCTACTATATATTATTAAAGTGAAGACTTGAATGAGACATTGTGACACATGACTATAATTCCAGCACTGGGGAGGCTGAGTCAGGATGATCCCTGGGAGTTTGAGGCCAACCTGGGATACATACTGAGTTGAAGGCCAGCCTGAACTGCATGGCGAGATTCTGTCTTTAAAAAATGAAAATCAGGTGAATACTTAACAATAGTCTTTACAATATAAGCGATATGAGGGCCGGGACACTGTTTTGATCCCAATTCTGACATTCAAGAGAGTCTCAATAAATGATTTCTTCACAAATGAAACTCCTAATAGAGTAGCAAGAAACTTTTATAAAACAAATAATTTAAATGTTTGTTCTAGAACAGAATAAGGGTTATTGCTCAATTCTTACCCATTTTGCTCCTTTTACAAGTTTCCTACCTAGACCAGTGACTGGGGAGAATCTCATTATCTTCACATGCAGATGGATTCCTCAGGTTTGAAGCAGTTTTATTCTCTTCTACAGATAGGTATATTTGATGAAGATGTCTTCAGACTCTTACTGCATTCTTCTTACGTCTATATGATATTTCTATAGCTGAGCTTACTAATTTCAGTATCTAAGATCAAGTTGCTGTGGACTTTTGTGATCCGGGACACACCGAAAAGCAAAGGCAGATAGACTCAACAGGTTTTTAATCATATCCTATTGGTTTCATGGTGATTACTACACCATGGACGGGACACTGTTCTGATTCAGGCCTGAGTAAAAGGAATGAGCTTTCATGGATGACCTAAATGAATACTTTAGTGTTTTCTCTAGCATCCTACCAGTTTTCATTCATTCGATGGCAGGACATCATTCTTGACTGACAAGGGAAGTCCTGAGCAAAGTTCATGTTTCTTTTATTCTTTGATACTCTATCCACAGTAATCTGCCCCAACCTCAGCTGAGTATTTCACAGTAAGCAGAAGACAACTTTTAATGCCATTCCTTCCCTTTGATTTTAAGTTTATCTTGAAGTTAAGAAGGGAAGAGAGTTGTGATCATTGGGCTTCCATAGAGATCTCAGTCATTAGCACCAGATCTCTGTGGACTTAGGCTTAAGTAGTTTATGAGAATTCTCTATCAGTATGAGCATACATTTTCATTGGCTTTATATGTCCAAGGAAATGTCCAGACCCAGAACCACAATGCAGTGATTTGTATTTTTTCTCAGGAATATGTGGCCTAGTTAGAAAGAACATAGATTCATGAATCCAATTGCTACAAATTAGGTCAGTTTTAGTAGTTTATTTTAAATTTTTAATGTATGTAGTTCAATGACTTTCAATACATTTACAGTTGTATAATCATCATCATGATCTAATTCTACAATATTTTCATCGCTACAAAAAGAAAATAGGTATCCACTGGCAAATTTCTCCCTGTTCTACCTCTCTTCAGGTCATGGCAGTTCCAGTACTAATTTAATTTCTGTTTCTATATATTTGCCTATTCTGGACACTTCACAAAAATAGAAGCATATAATATGGACCCTATTGTCTTGCTATTTTCATCAAGTATAATGTAGTCAATGTTTAGTCATATTTTAGTATGTTTCAGCACTTGAATCCTTTTTATTGCTCAGTGTGTATATATGTGTATATATATGTATATTATATAAATATGTGTAATTTGCCTATTTTAGAACACATTTTTTGATATTTAGTTTAAATCCATCATAATCCAAGAGCCTACTTCATATGATTTCCACTATATTATGTTTTGTCTTTTTTTAATTTACTTTGATGAGACAGGGTCTCACTATGTTCAGACTGGCTTTGAACTTACTATGTGGCCCAGTTTTTCCTCAAATTCACAGTGACCTTTCTGTCTCCACCACCACAGGGCTGGGATGTGTACCACCACGCCCAACTTGTTTTCATTCATAGTCCAGCACAGGGTCAGTCTTGGTGAGAACCCTTTATTCAACTGTTAAAGAAACAGCATATTCTGCTGAGAAGTCTGTTAGGTAAATGTCAGTTAGACAAACTTGTTTGACATTGTGCAGATCTTTCGTAGTTCTATCTTACAGATTTTCCTCCCCAGCAATTAACAGAAGGAGGAATGTTGAAGGTCTGAACTATACCTCTAGATGTGTCCTTTTCTCTAAGTTATTTACCACTTTTTTCTTCACATATTTGGAAGTACTATTGTTCAGCAAATACATAATGAGGATTGCTACATTTTCTTGGTGGGGGGTTCTCCTTTAACCAAGGAGTGTTTTTGTTCTGAGGTCTAATTTATTGGGTAATTACATAGTTATTCCAGTTGGCTGAACCTCAAATGCATGGAAGGCTTCTAATCCAACAAAAAACTTGAGGTATCAGAATAGACACATAGTCCCAAATCCACACAGGCAAGGTGCTATGGCTTAGATCTGGAATATGCCCTCATGTATTTGAAAGGCGACCGGATCATTGGGGTACTATGCTCCCTAGTGGATTGGTTCATTAGCTGACTTGCTTATGACTTGCTAATGACTTGCTAATGAGGCTGCATCAACAGTGGAATATATTTATTTTATTTTATTTTATTTTATTTTATTTTAAAAGGGAGTATAATTAAACACAACAAAACAGAACAGAATGGGACATAAGAAAGCATAAATTTCAAAGCTAGACAACCAGAGATCT
>PVJX010008233.1:0-23179 GCA_004027295.1 Dolichotis patagonum | reverse complement strand
AGAGGGGGGACACGGGATGGGGGACAGGACACATGAGATGTCTGATTCTCAACCCACACGCAGACAGGATCACAGTAGCCCCCAGAGATGGGAAGAGTTCCTTGTTCTCCCAGCACCCCAAGACAACCGCACTGTGCAGGTCCTGATGCAACAGGGTCTCTCTCCTTCGGGCCGCTGAAAGTCTGCCACAGTCTCAGCCACCCCCCAGAGAGGGGAAGAGCTCTTTGTTCTCCCGGCACCCTGAGTCAACCACACGGTGCAGGTCCCGACACGCCGGAGTCTCTCCCCTGCAGGTCCAGTACAGTCTGCCATACTCACCTGCTATTTCTTTCTCATGAATTGACCATTCCATTTCCAAAGTTCTGAAATGGCCCACAGACCACAGAAAGAATTCTCTTTAGGCTCCTGTTTGAAACCAGCAGCTTCAGTGATCTGCTGGCCTTGCTTCAGGGCCACAACAGTGGAATATATTTTATTGACCTTACATATCCCTGTTAGAGGGGAGGCACTGGGAGGTAAACTGAGAGAGGGTGCGTATCCCTTCCTAGTTCCTCCTTTCTTCCTCTGTATCCTAGCTGCTATAATAGGCATGGCTTTTGTCTGCCATGGTAGACCCTTCTAGCATGCTTTTTCTGCCTTTGTCAGCCAACCAGGGACTGAAACTATGAACCAAAATGAACTTCTCTTCTTTAAAATTGTGTCACAATTAAGCTGTGAGTGATGAACTGGGAAAAGCTGAGTGTTGCCACCCAGACACATGAATTTCCTGGCAACTAGAGACATAAAAACATTGTGTGTCTTCATTCTCTTTCAGGCAATTTCTCAGTTAATGCCAATAGCTGTCTTCAGAAAAAAGAGTCGTCACATAGTTAGCTTCATGGTTAGCCTAAGGCAGGCAGGCAGCATAGATCTCAAAGATGTATTTTCCTCAATTCTCTGGTCCCTCACCTAGTGAAGTGTTGGCTCTAGCACGTACTTCCATATTCCTATTCTTATGCTCAGATTAGGTAATTTATTTTCTTATTCTTTCCCTTAGCTGTGATAAATTTTTACCAGACTTTTTGGAGTGACTACAGTTTTTTGTTTGTTTGTTCATCTGTTCTTGTTTTGTGTGATACTGAGTTATGATAGTTAACTGTGGTGTCAACTTGAATAAGAGACTACTAGCTGGTTGGTTTAGCATTATTCTGGGTGTGTCTGTACGACAGATTTACTGAATAGGGAAGATCCATTCAATATACCAATAGGCTGTATAGACTGGATGGAATAAAGAGGGAAGGAAAAGGAAGTCTTCCGCTTTTTCAGAGAAACTCCAGTTTTCACCATTGGCCTTGGACATGTATCTCTCTCAGTACAGATTCTTCAGCCCTCCAAAGCAGACCTTTCAATTTTCTGATATGGACTCATACGGGATTCTGGCCCTTTTTATTTTTTTATTTTAAGGACCTTACTAATTTACCTAAATTGGCCTTATAATTTCTATTTTCCTCACTCAGTCTCCATAGTACCTGGGATTGTAGGCTTGTACCACTGCATCCCAAATTCCTGAGTACATTTCCCTGCATCATGTCTTCCTTTGCACAGATTTAGGTTTGTTTCTTTAGAGAGAGGCAGGAAGTATCTGGCTGCTGTTTAGTAGAATTCGGAACAACTGCTGGTCCCCTCCCTGAAGGAAATATAATGGAAATTACTCAATTTTTTTCTTATTTTTTGTTTCATTTTTGGTGAGTATTTTTTAGGATTCATGGAAAAAGAACTTGGAAAAGGTGTGTGGCCTCAATTTCTGCAGTTCTCAGGGGGCTTTGTACTGTCCCTGCAGCTCACACACAGTGCTCAAGAATTTATCAATTTCTGGCAAAACTGTTTTGTTTTCCAGTTGCATCTTGCATCAAAAGTCATTGCAGCTGAGAACTGAGGAAACTCTATCTGGGAGAAGGACAGGATTACAAAATGATGCAAAATAATGCTGAATGATGGGCAGAAACAACATGAGACACACAACTTCCAGAATGAGAGACAAAGTGCCTGCCTAACACTGATGTTTAGTCAGAACATAAGGAAACATCTACCTCTCTGCCCCCATCGCTGGCCCCACCAGTCATGGGGAATCCTGCAGGGAGAAACCAATAGACAGAGAAGTACAAAGGGAAATCTGACTTCCCAGCAAAGGGACCTACCTCATGGTTAGCGCAGGGCGTGGGTATAGAGAGCCCTGGAGGCCCTCGAGGGTTACAGCCACTAGCCTAGGAGTGCTCATGTCAAGGAAGAGACACTGCAACACTTTAGGCAGCTGGGGTTTAGATCTAAAGCAAGTCCCTCTGCATCTAGTGAGAAGGAAGATCTTCTCTTACAGCAATGAGAAAATGCAGCCCAAATTTCAAATTTCTGACTTATTTTTAACCCCACAAGAGCTGAGCAAGCAGAGCAAACAACTGACACAGATTCTGAGGCAAGACTGCCATCTGCAGGGTGCTTTTGTTCCTCAGGGGACACAGAGGAGATCGTCCTGTGAGCCTCCTAACATTTGCTGTTGACCACTCCCTTGAGTCTACACCCCATGGAGAGCATTCGTAAGCCCCTCTCTGACAACCTCTCCTCATAGTTCCTGGAAGGATTTGTGGAGAAAGAGTCAAAAAGCCAACAAGTGCAAATTCTCTTTCTCTCCATATTTGTAAGTACCGGGAGCTTCACTTCAGCCACCAATTCACTCACGTCCTTCACCTCAGCTACCCTCATGGAAGGTCTTTCTGTCTCTGCTGGCTATTTTTCCCTCAGTACACTTGTGTTCAAGTTTTCCTTCTCCCTGCAGCCACCTGTCTCCCCTAAGAGTTCAGGAACATGGCGGGTGGGTGGCACTTTACTCTTCTCTATATTTCTGAAAGGAAACTGGAAAACATCACAGTACGGTTTATTAATATATTTTAGTGTATGTGTCACCAAAAGTGAGCACTCACAATACAGTTTACAAAAGTAACCTCCTCATATGCTGGAAGGCTGTGGCACTAGGGTCACAGGTTAGAGCATTGCCTGGACAATAGAGCAACTGGGCATGATCATGTCTCAAAATTTAAACAAAGAAACAAGCAAACAAAATCAAACAGAGCTCAGAGTACAGCTAGATCAATTCAGAAGCCCCAGATTCAATCCCCAGGAAAACACACACACACACACACACACACACACACACTCCATTTGTATAACCCCCAACCATCAAGAAATACAATTCTTCTAGTGCCTTCTCCTCAGTTACTAATCCCACCAAGATCACCACTATTCTGAGACTTCCTTCACCATCAGCAGTAATACACATTCTTGAAATTCATGTCCAAAAGTTCATACTGATCAGACTTTTTCTCTTTGGTTTCCTTTTTATTTTTACCATTGGTCTTTTTGTGACTACATATTAATGTTATAAAATATAAAATTTCATTGTGGCATTTGCAAACATGCATGTGACACATTTTGGTCACATCCATTCCCTATTTCTTTCCTAAACTCCCTTTCTTGCTTTTCATTTTTTATGGATATATACATTTAGTTTACACATACAGATGCACATTTTTACCATTTGTCAATGGTCTTGTGTGCCTTAATAGTGATTTCTTCTATTTCTCTGAATATGTCACTCTATGAAAATGGCACACTTTCCTCCCCATTTTCTGAATGATAGAAATTTATTTTGTGTTCTGTTTATAGCTATTATGAACAAAGATACTGTTTTGAAATTAATAACCAGAGCAGAAGGAAGAAAACAGCAATAATTGAAAGTACAGATTGAATGAATATGTTTCCACATATGATGGGATTTCAGTATTCAAACTTCAAGGTAACTGTACAGAATTAACTTTGGTTAGTATTTTTTCTATATTCTGGCATTGCAAAAATATAAGTATTGGCTTATGGAATCCAGTTCTTTCCTTTTCCTTTTTCATCCAGCAAATATCTTTGCTGGGCTTACTCAAGTCCTTGCTAGCCCCTATCCTGCCTATTAGCTAAGGCAAAGACTGAGGGATAGAGAGCCACGTCTATCTTTATTGCCAGACAGCTCTTGCTTTAAAAAGATCCATCTAATGCCCAAGCTCTACCATCTTTTTTTCTGCGTGGCATTTGATCTACACATTAGCTCATTTCCTAAGCCACAGCACTTAGGGAAATAAGCCTATCATTAAATAATATACAATACTCAAAATAACCCTTAAAAATGCTCCATTCCTTCCTGTTACAGTAATACTGCCTGTTCTGCAATGACAAGTTGTTGTTTTATCTCTTACCAAAAGCTTTCTGTGGCTAATTGAATTCACATTGAAACCTTCATTTGAAATTCTGTGGGCATTGAGGCTGAAGGATAGCAAATTCAGGAAGGGACTGGGGGCACTGTGTAAAGCGGTCAAGTTCTGGCCAGCTAGGAGCAAAGCAAAAAAAAAGGCACAAAATTCTAAAGATCAGAATAGTCAGAGAGGAAGTCAGAGAATAATGGATCTAACAGTGTCTCTGAGAATCCAAGACAGCACCTTGGAACTTGCTGAATAAATGAGAGGGGCAGGCCCAGCACCTGAAACAACACTGTGGTTAGTTGTCTTTGTCTGCTAGAGTCTTCTGATCTTGCTCAAAGCCATAAATACATCACTTGTCCTAATTTGCTAAAAAATATAATAATAATGTTTTAAAAATGATTCCCAAGTGCTAGATGATTACAGTACTTCAGGACAGTGTTCTTTTAAAAACTCATTACAATAAGATAGATACAAAAATTTTGAGGTTATTTTCCCACAACTGCATTCAGAGCTCATAGTTTTGATCCTCAAAGAACAGTAAGAACTTGGGACCCCATATGTATGTTTCAGTACAGGTGCACACATTCACAAGAGTCAAGTTATGGGGTAGGACCTGAGAGATAGACACAGATGGAGGGTGGGGAGAGAGAGGGAGAAAGAAGGAGGGAGGAAAGGGGCAGAGAAATGAGAAGTGAGATGATCTTGTTTGGAAACGGGGGAGTGTCTCATGTCGGCTCTTTCCTCATCTTCTTCCGCAGTAAAGTCCTTTCAGAATCAGCAATGTGTGCTTGGTTTGCTATAATTGCTGGTTAAGAACTTCTAAATCTTGATCACTATTAACGCGTTTCTGTTAAATTGAGTAAATCAAACTCTGTCCTTTTCCCTAGTTTCTCTAATGTAATTCCAAACCACATATTATTTATTTTTTATCAATAATGATATCTTGCTGTGTTGGAATTTTATGTTTCTTTGATGTCTAAATGTTGAAATAAATGAGATTCAAACTGAAATTTTCTGATGTGAGAATTTTAGTATTTTGTGTCTAATGCTGCTAAATACAAGGAGTTATGTGGGATTTCTTTCAGATTGGGTGCGCTTTGTGCAGTGTCCTATGAGACATCACCCTCTGGGTAAGCACCTGGAGCATCACAACCCTTGCATGTGTCAAACAAGGCCACACTGGTAACATACGTAACAGTGCATGTTAGGCTGCTAACATATTTTAGAAAGGAGATTCTTTTTTTTAAAATTTTTTACCCACTCAGGTCTTCATATAGAAGGGTGACTAACATGTCAAGAGAGCATCTATTAAACTCCAGGCCTACTGTATTGACTTGCAGTGAAATGATATATGTAGTTTTAGAGCTGTGGTACTATTGATCCCAAATTTCCATGAATGAATAGAGGTTTAGAATGTGTAAATGAGTACCAATACCTCATAGCCAACAACACAACAGCCAGGAACAAAACAGGATGGTTTGGCTCTAAAATCAGTCTGCTCTCTATTAGTTGATACTACCTCAAAGACAAACTGAAAAATGTCTTGAATTTACTGGTTAGACAGCATAAAGCAATGCACTTGATGAACATAATCTCTGAGAATTTTGTCTTTTCAGTGCTGCCTTGGTTACTTTTCTCTTGTTGTTGAAACAAAATGTCTGAAGTGAAGCAAAAGTGAAGCAAAGAAAGGTTTATTTAGCTTTCAGTTTTTGGAGGTTGCAGTTCATACTCAGCTGGCTCCCAGACAGGGTGGCATGGTTGAGGGGCAGCCATACATGGTAGCTGCAAATAACAAGAGTGAAAGGGCAAAACAGGGAAAAACATGCCTCCTTCACTCCCCCAGATTGTATGCCAGTTACCCACCCTGGGCAGGTGCAGTACTCATGCCACCAATCCCAGTGCTAGACAACAAACCAATCACAAACGCAAGATTCAGCCACCTCCATGACTGCACGAGGTTTGGGGGGCCACCCAGACACAAACCATAGCAAATACAATTTATCGTTTTTGTGTGTGAGGCATGGAAATGGAAACTATCCCCTTCTCACTGAACTACATCCCCAGCCACTTTTAATCTTTGAAGCAAGGTCTTGCTAAATTGTTAAGTTGCCTAGACTGGATTCAAACTTGTGACCTCACCTTTTCATAGTGCTGGGAGTATAGGTGTATGCCATTATACTCAGTTTATTTTTTTATTTTTGTTTTTATTTTTGATCTACCTTCTGTATTGCATTGTCCTGTAACCAAAACATACACAGTACTTTTGAGGAGTAGTACCATTATCTAATACATTTGGTAAAATTATGGCCAAAGAAAAATAATTCAGGACCATACTAAAAATACATGCAATGGCTGGTGATGTAATTGCTACTTCAGGTGACATCTAATTCTTACTTAATTATTTGAAGATAACTATCATTAGTACCAAATTGTTGTGCTGGTATCTTCAGCCCTACTTGTGATCCTGCCCAGGTTGTGTAAGTCATATAAGGACAACTTGACAATCTAGTGGCATGATCATAGTTAAGTATGGTTCTTTTTGCTGGTAAATAGTTGTTTGATTTTTTATAGTGACTTAAGAGGTAATGACTTTTTAGTGTAGCAATGAAGATTCTGTTGATACTCAGCAGGAAAGTCTACCTACAGAAGGTCTAGGATTTAAGCATAGATTTCAAACAATATTTTATCATGAAAGGAAAGCAAGGCAGTGCTTGCTTTAGCAATATTGGTTTAGATTCCATTTTAAATGAAATAACAAATAAGAAAGTTATAACATTACAAAATAAATTATTATTTCTCATTTGGATATTACAGAAATTGAACAGATAACATTCAAAATCGTGTTCAACTTTTTAAAGAAAATGGAGTTTAACTTACTATATGGTGTCCACTCTCCCCAAATTGGCTCATTATCTTCTTAGGCACTCGGGCTCAAAATCTCCTCTTACATGCAGCCTCTAAATCTCACTGCTTCTTTTTCTTCTTGTTCCTGGGCCTCATATTCACTGGTTTAGGGAGTAAATTGAAGAACTATGGACTACTGTAATAGCCTGCTGATTTCTCTTCTTCATTATACTCCTTTGTCAAGGGTGATTGCTTATTGAAATCTGAACTCTCAGACTTGGAGTTCAAGGCTCACTAGACTCTAGCCCCATCTTCTACCCTTCTGTGGATTATACAACTTGGCATTCAACAGGTTCATTTTTCATCTCTGTGCCTCTGCAGTTTTGCAACTTGTTGTTATTCTCATTGCCTGAAATATTCTTGGTTTCCCTCTTTTCCTATCCTTCAATCACATTCATCCTTCAAAATCCACCAGCCTTCTTTGGGACCACTTCTCAGTGTCCCTCGCAGAAGGCAATAGCCTCTTCTGAAAATTTCTAGCTCTTTAATAAAATGTTGTGAATTTCTTGCTTTATTGTACCATGTATGTATACCAGTGTGTTTCATGTATTTATTTTTTTCTTCATAGTTTGTTGAAATATTTAAAAAATTTTTTTTACTTTTTTCTTTCAATTTTTATTTTTGAATAGTACATGTTTGCACTACATAATGATTCCATACCTCATGGGGAGTTGATACATGCACATAACACATCTTAGTTCTGTTTCCATCTCTTTCCTCTCTCCCTGCATCTCTTGGTCCTCTTTCCTTTTGCAAAGTATCTCTCTTTCTATTTCCTATTACCTATTTTTATTTTGCTCTTTATATTTTGGGTTTCTTATATAAGAAATCATTTTGCCTATATCTTTTAAGAATTTTTATTTTAAAAAACTAGATTATATTTTTACATTTTTGATGAGCATATAACCTTTGTACATATGTATGAGATAAAATAATACAATGTATAACATCTTTTGTTATTAAATCAAACTGTTTTACTAGAAATGGTTTTTGAGATGATAGTATTCTGTTAGTATCTTAAGGCACAGAATATGTTCTTTCACTGTGAATATTTGAATTTAATTTTAATTTTTCTTGATTTATAGTTTTTTACTCACTGTATTCCATTGGTTTTTTTCACTTCAGATATTTCTATTACATATATATTGCATATTATCTCTCTTTTGTAGTTATTATTTTCTCTCAAATTCATTTCAATTCTTTCATTTAAATTTTTTTTTTCATTTTGGCATGCTTTTACTCTTAAGGCACTAACTACAGTGTTTATTTGCTTTTGTGTTTTTCTAAATATAATTTGTGCTTTTATATATATTTTATTATTTTCTCCATATATTTAAGCATTTTGAATATTAGCTCACAGTTTTTATATTTTGGGGGTATATCTGACTGTTGTGTTTTTGGTATTTATGAGGATCTTTATCATACTTCATATTGTCTATTTTTTTTGTAATAACTTTACGTGAGATTTAGCAGTCATAGTTACCTGTTGGTCATTTGCAACTAAAAACAAATTTGACTGAAAATTTTGTGGAAGATGGGACAAGCCAGAGAGAATTTCTATCTTCATGGCTCTAAAGTGACCTTTTCCATTCCTTTATAAAATTTATCTTCTGATTAATTTTAATCTGAAAATTATTGCCTTTTTTTTTATTCCAGGGATCTAACTCATCACATTTGCCAGGCAGGGACTTAAGCCACTGAGCTAAATCCCAAGCTGAACATTATTGTCTTTGCCATGCTCAGTTGGGTTTCTGTTTCCAGAAGTTTTTCCTCAGCATAAACTGGATTCTGAAACTTCCTCACATTTTTAGAAGCTGTCTGAGGTCTTCCTTGCATATCCTGTGAATACCTGGTGGTGATTATTTGCGCTGTGTTTGTGGGACCATCAGAAGCACAGTTACATTTTCTTCTCCTCTCAATCAAGCAGATGTGGATTCCATAAGATCTTGTCAGTAGCCTGTCCCACCTGCTCAAATTTAGGTATTCAAAGCAATACTTTGCCTCCTAATTTACTGTAGATAGTCCTATAAATGTTTGATGTTCTTCTGTTGATTCAAATGTAGTCTGATGTGCAATTTTGGTTGTAAAGCTTTGTTCCATACATTTAAATTTTAGTTTTTCCTGCTTACCTTGAACAATTAAAATATGAAGAGACAGTATATATTTCTCTTTCTTATCACTTTTCCTTGGACCATTTACTTTTCTACAAGATAACGACCCAATCTTAGATATGGAGGAGGGAGCCTTTATGTATATATGATGCAAAAGATTTTCGTCTCTCCTATGGGAGGAGGAGCTAACTTAGAAAAAGATAGGAGGAACAATTTTTCTTTTTTTGCATTGGGACTAACTATACATTCAGTAAGTCTTGAGAGAGATTCAGAGTACAAGCACAGAGACAGGAAAGAAGAGGAGTTGTTTGAAGACAGCGAGATCATTGACAATCATAGTTCAATTAGACCCTCAGGAATTAAGAGCTTCAGTTCCATTTCTAGGGAGAGGAAAGTAGTGTGGTCATTTTTTTAGCCCAGTGAAATGGTGCTGTGAAAATAAACTCACCACAAGGCACATGTCTGTAGGATCTGGGAGACCGGAGAATCTACCTGGAGCTGTAGTTGAAATTGGTTCCATTAACATTTCCAGGGTCTGAAGTTGAAGAATTGAAGGAATAATAAATAGATGATGGTTCACATAGAGGCCACAGCAAACTTAGGAAGGAATAGAAGGCCTTTGGTTCGCAGGGAGAGATTTTATCAGAGGGGCAGCTTTCTTGTATCATGATGTGGCTAAAAAGCTATGATGCTTCTTCAGTCAGTTGCTGCAAAAGAGAAACTCAGACCTTTAACTGTGAGAAAAAGATTAGCCTGTCACTTCTGACTTCATCTATTCATCTATTCAAAATTTTTCCTTCTGCTGTGGCAGAATTGGGTTTATATCTTAAAAAGCACTTTCCTACATATATTGGAGGAAACTCACAGGAGTCATATACTGGCACAACTTGACCTGAAGTCATATTTTTTGTTTGAATAGCACAGGATTATTAATCTTTCAAATTTGAATGCTTTTAGGCAAAGAATGCACACTTCAATTTTCATGGTCTCCATTAATTTGACTTTCTTAAATCTGGTCAATTTCACTTAGTTTCATTACATAGAAACCTCTATAAGAATTTTATTTTACAGCCTTAAAAAAGATAGACTGAGCTGTCTCAAAGCAATAGCAATAATAAAATATCTGCTTACCTCTATTGCCCTATACAGTTTATACAACATTCCTATTTTGATTCATAATGAGCTATGATATAGAAAATTTAGGGAAACAGATTCAGAGAAGCCTGGGCAATGTCACACAGCTAAAAATGGTCAAATACTGGTTCACTGTGACCTTTTTTCAGTCCATTGAATATTTCGCTTTACCCACTAGCTGATGAAATTATGTTTGCAGTACTTATCAATAGTTCAGTCCACACCACACACTAAATATGGCTAATAATTGCAATTCATCACTAAAAAGCTTTAGAATGCAAAGATATTGCCTTCTGAGATTCAAGCTTAATGCAAACACCATTGCACTGAGTTAGTATTTACTGAGCATATGTTGAGTATAATATGGGAAAGGCTGACAGACAGACATGTATGTAGGCTTTCATGTCTCCCACAGGGAAAAGTCAGACTGGGGAAACACTTGCACTCAGACCCAAGCTTGTGTCTATGGTCCTCAGACATTCTAAGCAACTTTGGCATATTAAATAGAAGCCTCAGTTTCTATTCAACAATGTGAACACACATTTCCACATATAATGGAGTAATCTGTCATATGTGCGTTAAACTTACATAGTCCTTAAACACACACACACACACACACACACACACACACACACACACTCCAGAAAAGGAAACACAAGAAACAAAAATTTGAAGAATCACCAACTAAGCAGGTTTCATAGTTGTTTTATTTTTCTGACCATCCCACTTGAATGAGTACATGCCATCTAGAATGCATATAAAATAAGCTTGTAGGACCCAATCCTTCAACAACTAAGGTCAAGTGTGCTAACACCAGAATTTTGATATAGTTAAGAACTCTTCTTAGAAGAAGACATTTGATTAGAATATTGAGAGAGGAGCAGGGATTGTTTTTAGACATAAAAGAGATCTCCAAGAGGGAATAACATAGAGAAATTCCTTGAAAATGTATGAGAAGCTTAGAAGATTGGGGCTGAGGTGAACATTGGGATAGCAGGAGCGGTCACCGCTCCCCGAGTGATTCTTCCCAGGACAAAGACTTCAAGCTGAACGAATAGGATGAAAGTCATATCTATATCTCATTCAGTCAATGACTCTTTGCTAGGGTGATGTTAGAAAATTTCATTGTGTAGATAGGTGAGGCTGGTTAACGTAGCCTACAAGAACCTCAACAGGTCTGGATATAGTGTGGACGTTTCTGTATGCTAAAGCTAAACAGGTGAGCAGAAGCCTGTCCAAAGTGAAAAGAAAAGTGAGGAAGCAGAAAAAATAAATGCAGTTATCTGATAAAATGAGCAAGTTTAATTATGAGATATTCAAAAGGAACAAAAGAAAAAAATTCCATTAGTATAGCTGATCACACCAGAGATGTGACAGTGATAACTTCTCTTCTGTTTATTCTTCCTAATCAGCCAATTCTGAGGGTGACATTGAAGCCAGGCTTCCTGTCAAGGGCTTTCTTCAGATAAAATTTTAGTTCAGCAGTGACAAGGTCACTGGTGTCCCTTTGATTTGCCTCAGGGCAGCCTTGTTCACTCAAGGACAAGGCCATTGTGGAATGATCTCACACACCCTCTCCCATAGAGGGATGCAAGAAGCTTAAGTACTGAGAATAGCAACACAGATGCCCACATCAAAACCAAAATCACCCTTGAAGGCAGCCAGCATTATCATTACTGTACTATAAAAGAAGAGAATTGAAGCAGAGAAGCCATATAGCGGTGCAGTTAGCAGAAAGAAAAGTCTTCATCCTAGTACCCTTGTTACATAGCCTGTGATGATCTTCTGAATTACTGAGGTCAATGGGCCCTTTAAATCATACCATAGCTGATACCACTTGCCTTGCACCTGTTGTCCTATCCTGTGGGTGGTCAGTGTGATTAGAGGGCTTTTTTTTGGGAATTTGGGACATTATCTGTTCTTCAATTGCTGCACAGTTGGGATCACTGAATCATCCTCTTTTACAATTCTCAGATTCAACTCATAAAGTTCTACTTCTCTCCACTCGACCCCACTCCTGCAATGGACTTTCAGTCTGATAAGATTAATGGTTCTTCCTGCAGGGAAAAATACAGTGGTGTTTGTTAAAGAGAAACAACCCATGTCTCAGATCTGTCAGAGTAAAATGCCGCTCCTGAACTTTCTGCATTAATCTCGTAGTCTCCAGGATGTCTCGGTGCCTATCTGAGCCCCCTGGATGAGCCTGTAGCCCACGTAAGCCAAATGATGGGTCTTTACAGCAAATTACTATTGCCATAATGTGAGCACTGGAGTTCCTTCTGAGTCATTTTAACGATGGAAAGGTCTGCTCTGATAATAAAGCTCTGGCCCAAATCCCTTAGAGTCACTCTTTACTGGATTCATGCTAATTGAGCCTTCGTTCCCTATCCACTAATGGCCACTAGTTATTCCATTTTGATCAAGCTCCAAGCCAGGCAGGAATACTCACTTATCTGACCAAATAAGGGGTATGTGAAGCTTCTCTTAATTCTTCTTGTGCTTTCCCAAACAAGAATTTTTTAAGAATTTTTCACAGTTAGAGCTGTGACCTGCCAATCCATGAACTCTGTGGTAGCTCCCTCTTTTTGACTCCTTTGCTAGCCTCCAAGAAGATCTGGTACTGCCTGCTTCTCCTCCATGTTCGAATTCAACGTGTGGACTCCTGGACTGGCTGCAGGTATCATCCACCACCACTAGTCCTGTGTGTTTCCTCCTTCCATCTTAACCCAGGCAGCCCATCAGATTTGTCCTGCCTGTTCCAATGATAAACTTGCAACGTGACCTTGTTTCACTTCATGATGCTTTCTTCTTTCCAGGTTTCCTTACATTCTTCTGCCTAATTTTGACTATTCCTACTCTGCCCCATTTTTAGGTTCCTTTATTCCCACCATTAAGCATTCAATCTCCTTGGTCCCACTTTCTTGTGCAACACATAGACAAAGTCTTTGATATTACTTCTTTAATTGTCTCCCAGAAGGCTACAAGGCCAAGGGAAAGTGGTCAAGATGCTGAAGTCAAGTAGAAGCCTGTTCTACCCCTTGTCTGCATCTTTCTGAGTCTGTGACAGAGGACAAATTCCATCACTGCTGTAAGAATTATTCATGGGCTGTTTCATGAATGGGAGAAATATTATTCACATAATAGAGATCAAGTATCACAGTACCCTGACCAAAAGTAAGTCATAGAGATGTTTCCAAGAAATGGGGGTGTAACTCGATGATAGAGAATTTACTCAACATTCATAAGAATAAAAAGATGAGAGAAAGAGACATAATTTTTCAGTCACGTGGTTTTATAAGGCATATTTAATTATAAAACAATTATAGTCTTTATTCTATCAAAACTCTTGATATTCCCTTTAGCCTTTTATCCTGTTTTACTTTATTCCATTTTGCTGATGAATTTGTTCTAAAGTAATTTAAATTTTAGATCCATCCCAAGATTTCCATGAAAATAAAGGAGACTGTATTTTTTTCTACAAGAGTCCAACATTTTGAATTTTGTAACCCTTATATTGTCAAAGTCATCAAGAAGGTTTTTTGAGTTTTGTGTCCAAATTTTACAGGAGATACTTCTACTTGTCTATCTTATTTTCTCATAAATATTTACGTGCATCCAACTAAGTCTTTCCTTGCTATTTCCTTCACCCAACTCTCTGGACATCTCCTCTATCTCATGTAAGCTGAAGTCTGCACAGTAACCCCTTGGTAATTTATCTTCTCATACATCACCTGGCTCTGTGACTCCTCCTTTCAGATACTCCAAAGTCTGCATTCTCTTTCCCAGGAGTGGACTCCCAGAGTCTTATTACAGAAGCAGCCTCCTAATACAACATCGGTCTAATTCACCATCCAGTCATGTCACCTGGCTTCATACCTAATTCTTCTGCTGTGCATTTGAAACATTGGACTATTTCTTTCTTATGTGAAATATTTGATCTTGTTCCTTATGACACCCCCAAGGAATGTTTATGCTTCATGTGACAATCACTTTTTAACTATAAGAACTGGAGTGATTTTCAGAGATACTATGGTCCCACTTTAGGGATGGATAAACTGAGGTCCAAAGATCATCCTCAGTATACAAGTGAAATAGGGTTTGCATCTTTCCATGAAAATATCATATGTATTCTAGTGAATAGTGCACATCCTACTATTCCCTGCCTTCCTTTCACAGGGCCTATCTTTATTCCTTCTACCCATCCAAATCTGATCCACTCTGAAGACCCATCTCTTTCCGTACACCCTCCAAAGGCCTTCTCAGAACTTCTCTATTCTCTGGACTTGACTCAAGCTGAGTGTCTCCAATCACATTTCCTATCTGTGTCCTCTGCGCTTATTTGTTCTCCTACTGCAGTAGCATGCTTCTTCCACAAGGTCTGTACACCTGTTGCTTCCTTACTTTATCCTTCTTCCTGGTCACTGTTTCCTCCTCATTCAGGTATAAGCTCAGATACAAACTTTCCATAAATGCCTTTCCCGGGTAGTGTTTCTAAAGTAGTTCCACTCTCTGGTCTGCATATCTATCTCAACACCATTGATCATTTAACATTTACCGCTATTTAGAACAGTTTCATGCTCTTGAAAAATCTTGCTGATTGTCCATATTTCTACTGCTGTGTACAAACTCTGTAAAGACAAGAACATTTTCTGCCCTTCCTGAATTCTCAGAGCCTGCCATGGTGCCTAACACATAGGTGCTCCTTAAATTTTTATTACTGAATAAATTATTAAATCCTATAGTTAAATGTTTTCCCTGTGCCTTGGTTACTGAGTATACAGAAAGTATTTAAAAGGGTTAGAGTGGAGCAGTAATCAATCTTTTGACACCCTAAGAGTAAATTACCTTGGGGTCTGCTGTCAGAGTGCTAGGCCATCTGTATGGAACTCTTCTCCCAAACGCCTTTCCAACACATATTAGCTTTGGCCTGTTTGCTAGTACATGACCTGACAATCTTTCTGAAGAGGCAGCAATAGCAATGACCAGATTTTCTCCTATTACATTACCCTCTTCTGTTTTGCTTGTTTGTTTGGTGTCAGGAATCGAACTCACGACCTTGCATTTGCCAAACAGGCACTTACACCGCTGAGCTAAACGCCCAACCCTGCCCCGTCTGTTTTTGAATAAGGGAAAATGTGAACACAGACATCCAGATGTCTAACTCTGTGCTCCAGTGAGAACTACTTGAATAAAACAGACCCCTTGACAGCGTGAGAGAAACATTACCAATACATACTTTTAGAATGCATGAAAACCGGTAAAAATGACCATGATATTATAGTCTGGGAATTCAGCATGAGGAGCGGTTGAAAAATATGATTAATGTGTAAGTTTAAAAACTTTGTTGCAGTAAAAGACACACTCCTACAAATTCCCTTCAAAATATTCCCTATTTCTCCAAACACAATTATCCCATCCCTCTTGCCGCTTTTGGAAAGAGTTCTGGAAGTCCTCCTTTGCAAATGTCTTTTTCTGATATGTGATCAGAATTCAATGAATGGCACTGCTGAGTGCCATCCAAAGGAAAGGCCGGCTCATAGAAATCTTACAATGTGTCCTCATCGGCTTTATTCACTGGATCTGGCACTGTGCAACTTTTGGCTTGTGACTGTTAGTTTTGTTCTGTCGAATTGAGTAAGAACCGCCTAGCAGATTAGTTCTGGGTGCCTATGGATGATTGGCATGCGGGCTGCAAACAGGAAGCAAGACAGAGCCTGGATGTGGGTGGCAGCAAACCAAAGGTTGTAACCTGAATGGAATAAAAAAGGAAAGAAGAAGAAGGTCTTCCTTTTTCAGAGGAGCTCTGGTCTTTGGTATTGTTTCTAGACACTGGTCTCCAGTGTACACTCTGACCTTCTGACACTGACTCATACTGGTGGCCACAGGCTATGACTGCAGGACTAGGAGTCTGACACCGATTCATACTGGAGACCTTCAGGGTCCAGGACTTGAGTATGCAGTTGGCCATGTCAGATTCTTCTACCTCTGATTCCACCGACAGCCTTTGGGACTCTTTGCTTTCTGATCCAGTAAAACTACCTAATAAATTCTTTGTTAAAAATTATATATATATATAAATTATATATATAAATTATATATATAAATTATATATATAAATTATATATATATATAAATTATATATATATATACTGATTCTATACTGATCATATATATTTATACTGATTTTATATATATAAAACATATATATTCATGCTGATTCTGTTTCTCTAGTGCACCCTGACTAATATGACTCTCTCCCTGAAAGTCAAAATGACCATGAAAGAGACATTTTGAACCGATTTAGAGTTTCAAGGCAGCCACAACAGTGAGGTGAGTGGGTTCAAAGAAAAGGAGACTATTTTGAGGGAGATTAAAGGAATGTGTCTTTTACTGTAATAAAATTTCAAAAATTTAAACACATCATATTTTTAGGTCATGCCTCATTTATCTCATCTATATTTTTTCACCCATGAGAAACTTAAGAGATAAATACATTTGAAGCTATTTCTGAATATAGGTCGGTCTTCAGTTTATTGCTGCTGGGGTGGTCAGCTGGAAGCCTGCGAGGAAAGCTGAACATGTGTATAGAAAGCAAGACCATTTCTATCGTTAGATATTTCAAAGGGAGAGACAGAGTAGAGACAAACTGGAAAGGGAAATAGGAAATAAATTCAGATTGTTAAGTGAAACTTCTCTTTGTGTGGCTCATTCTTTTTCAACAACCTTAATCTATAGGATAAATGTTGGATAAAAGGGTGTCAAAGTGAGATTTAGGTCACCATGGTCCAAAAGGAATGACCTATCTTCTCATAAATCCTCTTTTAGGGTGCTGTTTCTCTTCTCCAGTTCTGCATTGATTTTTATTCCAGTTATTCTTGACTGGTGTGATTTCTTGTATTTTTGTTTCTAGAAAAAGAATATGTGTTAGGATTCTGGAAAGAAATCTCTAGCCAAGGGAGAAATATCAAGACCATTAAACATCTAAAGAATTGTAGGAAATTAAAGACATGTCTGTGTGCTATTATTATTATGAATTATTATTCTTTGAGCTTTTACAATGAAAGACACATTCTTTGAGCAGAAGTAAAATGTAATCTAAGAAAGAAATATCTTTCTGAGCCAGATAAACGTGCCATGTTTATTTCTGCATATCAGGCTTAGGTTGAGTAATATGAAAAAACAACTGAAATATACCTACCACAATGCACTCATGGGATTTAAAATAAATACTTGCTATGGGAATGATTACATGATTGAAAACATTAATGATTGGCTATGTGGATAACTAGGTTGCTAAGCATAGGAGTAAATGATTATTATTTTTGTTCTGAAATGGGACCAGATATTTTGCCTTATTAGTAACAATTAAATTTATAAGAAAATTATTTAAGTCCTTTTTCTCTTCTGTATAAACTTTTTAGATTTTAAAATAATTTTTTGAACTATAATCCTTTTTTTAAAAATCACATTTCATTGCTTTCAACGCATAACTTTAGCTTTCAATGCAGCTAGTGTATCAGGGGCATGTATCAAAAGAAGTTTTTGTTTTTATCTGCTTCTGATATAGTAAAGTTACTAATTTTAAGGTGGAGATAAAATAATCTGAGCTTAAATTTCACTCTACCCCTGTTAAGCTAAGCAACTCTGTTATTTATCCTCTACATACTTTCCTTGTAAAATGAAATAATAATATTAATAACAATCTTAGAAGTGATGAATTATCAAAAAAATTCACTAAAGAGTTGTGCACACACTACAAATACAACATGTATGATTTACCTATACTACAATGATTAGAGTTCATTGATTTATTAGATTTCACAAGGGGTCACTGTGAGACTAGAGCTAATTATGAGTTAAATCTGGAATCTATTTTTCTTTAATCTGTAATTTGTAATTTTTTGATTTGTGATTAATATGGTAAAACTCCATTTAAAAAGATTGTGGATCAATTCTTGATTTATTTCCTACTTTTTCATCCCATCCACATCACCATATACTAGTAAAGGGTCAATTTTAAAGGTAAGACTCAACAACCCTCAACAACAAAGATAATAGAAGAGGAGACTAAAGAAGCAAAACAGTAAAATTTGAGTGGTAAAACTCCTGAGGGAGCAATGAGAAGTCAGAGAAAGCACTCACTAATTTTTAAGAATTAGTACAAATATGAGTCAATGTGCATGTGTGTTTATTAGTATATTTATCAAGCTATATGACCAAAATTTAAAAAGGTAAAAAATGAAGCAAAGGGAGAAAAAATAACACCTACCCTTCAAAAAAATCCCAGAAGACCAATACTCAAATAATAATAATAATTACAGAGCGAACAGAAATTGGAAGACAGGAAATCATTAGAAAAAAATACAAAGATCATGAAATCCACCAAAATGTGCAAAACCAAAGCCAATCTAGCAATAGAGCAAAAACAGAACAGAACAAAACAAACAAAAAACCCCCACTGAAACCTCAGTAAAAAGACCATAACCTTAAACAAACAACACAAAGCCTTTACACAATACACTGAAAAGTTAAATATTAATAAAACAAAACATGATAAGACAAACAAGTAATAACAGAAAAAACAATACCAGAAGTGATGTGAAAGTGAGGGAGAAACCATGAACAGAACAAGAAATACAATAAAATTGGAAAGAAAAAGAAAAAAGCAAGAAAAAATTCAATCAAATGATAAGCGAGGAAGAATAGAAAAGTGAAGATAATTAAATGAAAATAGTGAGAAATAAAAAAAAATGAGAAAAATATAAGCCTGACTTTAAGACACATGCCTATAACCCCATACTCAGGAGGCTAAGGAAGGAAGAACACCGTGAGTTTGAGGCCAACTTGGGGGTACATAGTGAGTTCAGCTGTAGCCTGAACTACATCCTAAGACCCTAAAAACAAACTATATATATATATATATATATATATATATATATATATATATATATATTTGGATATAGGATAGATAGATGAAAGTGGCTGGGAAAAAAGAATACAACAAAAATAAGACACTGAAATGAGACTAAAAACTAGCCAGAGTATCTTTGCAGCTAAAGAATTTGTTCTAGAGAGACAAAGTCAACACACTGGATAGGGAGTGGATTTTGGGGAGCACTAAAGATATATTTCCCTTGGTTCAGTTTGTATCAAGCCAGTTAGGGCAAGCTGAGGCAACAGACTGAGCCCCAGGATGTAGATCCTTGGGCTTCTGGATTGCAATCAACTCATAGGAGCCAAGAGCCTGCATTCAGCCCAGCCTCAGTAAACAGGTTGCTCAGTTAGCATCTGGAGGGTGTAAGACAGGTGCACCTGCATTGCACTTGCTCTGTCTGAGAGCCTAACAGTGTGATAAATGACCATGCAGCCAGCATGAGCCCTTTCCACTAGTGTGGGCTTAGCAGCCTGTGCACCACGCAGGATAAGAAGTTAGCCTTTCCTAAGGTCCTCAATCTGCATGTCCACCATTGATGTCATTGCTTAGAGCCTGTGATCTTCAGTGCCTGTACCCAGGAGCCATGTGGGTTGTCAGCATTATCTTCAGACCATATGAGTCTAGACCAGGGGTCCTCCACCCCTGGCCTGTAGACTGATACCAGTCAATAACCAGGTTATACAACAGGAAGTGAGTGGCAGGTGAGGAAGCGCAGGTTCATCTGTACTTAGTGCTGGCTCCCGTCATTCAAATTACCTCCTGAACTCTACCTGCTCTCAGAGCAGCATCAGCATTAGATTCCCATAGGGACTCAAACACTACGTGAACTTCACGTGTGAGGGGTCTAAGCTCTGAACTACTTTGCATCATCTTGAAACCATCTCCCACTGCCCCATTCTCTTGTCCTCCATGAAACTAGTCACTGGTGCAAACAACCTTGGAGACTGTTGGTCTAGATAGTGCATCTGTGGGTGGTGGCAAATGTCCAACTGTTGAATGGTTATAAATCCCCGAGAAGCCTTACAGCAAAGAAGAACCTTGTAGAGAAGATTCCCAAACTACAATCTAAAACCTACTTATTTATTGCCAAGTGCCAACAGTGCAATCAAACCTGAATAGTGAGAGTTTTTGTTTAGAAAAAAGCAATTCATATATTAACATCTTTTGTCTTAAAAGAAAAACAAATAATATGCATGGTATAGGTTTGCCACCATTTCCTTACCGGGTAGGGGAACAACGAAAGCACTAAGATCCGTTCTGGAGATGTCATAAAGAAGGAGCACTCTGTAATCATCCCTCTCAAACGCACACTGTTCTCAAGCACACTGATTTCACATTTAGGTACTAAGGTCATGGACACTTGCACTCTCCTCTCTGTCATACTTTGTGCTCCCTGTTGCTGAAATTTCCCAGCAAGATCCTATTCGTATTGTTCATACTCTCATATTGTTCATATTCAACAAAGACCATTTCACATGCCTTTCTCCTGCCTAGTTAGTGCAGCATGACACCCACCAGCAGCCCTAGTTGTGATCACCTACCTAGGTATGTGAGCCTTCCATTTCCTAAGCTGAATTAATCTCTAATATTAAGACCCATTTCAAGACAGCTTCTGAATATAGGTCCTCAGGAAGTTTGGCCAGTCCAGCCTCAGGTTGTCATGCAAGTAGAGCTGCTTGCAGATATAATTCCCTAGTTGAAGTGAAAGCTTGTAAGGACTAGAATTCCCCAACAAATAGAACCTCCCACCAGCTTATAATATCAGAGGTTTCTTGAGCTGACCACTTATCTTAAAATTGGAGCTTCATAGCCCTTGTTCCCAGCTAAGAAACTGAAGTTATGAATGACTCCATACCTTTCTCTGAGTTGTTTTTACAGATTCTGTGCTGTTTAGGGCTCCATCTGTTAATCTATTGGTTCCCGAGACTCTTCCTCACATTTCACTACACAGGAAAGTTTCTCCTTTGTTGGATCAACTATTCTCTACTGAGTTGTACAATGATTACTACCACTCCACTATCTTCTTCCAAAGTCCCTGCAGTAGAATCCTTAGGATTTTCTATGTATAGAATCATAACATCTACAAATAGGATACTTTTTCTTTATTTGCTTCTCTTCCTTGATTTTTCTGGCTAAAATTTATAGTACTACATTAACATTTATGATGATGGACATCTTTCACTTTTCCTGATCATAGCAGAAATGCTTTTAGGGTTTTTTTGTTTGTTGTTGTTTTGGTTCAGCATGATGTTTATATGTGTTTCACATATACAATCTTTATATTGTTGATTTCTGATTTATACCTAATTTGTTCAATATTTTTATGTGAAGCAATGTTTAAATTTTCCTAAGGTCTTTTCTGTATCTATTAAAATGGTCAAGTAATTTTTATCATTGACTCTATTTATATGGTGTATTAAATTTATTGATTTGCATATGTAAACCATCTCTGCATCTCTAGAATAAAACAAAATTGATCAAGATACATAAAAATGTTGTATTCAACTTGCAAGTATTTTGTTAAGGATTTTTACAATTATTCATGAGTCAGATTGGTATACTTTATTTGTATGTCTTTGTCAGGTTTTAGTAGAGGATAAAATGGGTTTTGTAGAATCTGTTTGGGGATGGCTTGTAGCACTGTTATTAGCTCTTCTCCAAAAATCTAGTAGAATTCAGAGTTGAATTTTTTTTGTCTTGGTCTCATCTTTTTTGATACACTTCTATTACTGCTTAAATCCCATTATATTTTATTGCTATATTTAGGTTTTTTAAAAATATATTCTTTGTTCAGTTTTTATAGGTCCCATGTGCCCAGAAATGTGTCCATTCCTTCTTTATTTTCCAATATATTATGTATAGCTTTTGAAAATATTTCCTAATGATTCTTTGAATTTGAGTAGTATCTGTTCTTATGTCTTTAATTTTACTTCTAATTTTAGTGGAATATTGTTCCTCTTTTTTTGGCTAACTCAGTTGAAGGTCTATAAATTTTATCTTTTCAAAGAACCAAAAACTCTTAGTTTTGTTGATTTGTTGCATTGCTCTATTCATCTGTATTTCATTTATTTCTGCTTTATCTTTATTTCTTTTCTTCTATTAAGTTGGGATTTGATTTGTTCTTGTTTTTCTTTTTTTAATAATTTTATTTAAAGAGGAAAAAACAAAACAAAATAAAACAGAATAAAGGGTAGCGACAATACACTATTGGAAAAAAGGAAAAGTACAACAACAATAAAACCTAAGAAATTATTACTTGACTAATTAAATACTGACTTCTTGGAAATAGTTGTTCAATTTACAAAGTTAAAACATGTAAAGTAGACATTCAAACAGTGAGACTGTTAACAGTTCTACTCCACGATCTGACAAAAACAACAATATGGTCATCCATCTTACCCATGCAAATATACATGCAATTATATCAAAAGGGTAAAATTAAACACAATAAAACAGAACAAAGCGGATCACAAGAAAGCAATGTAAGAGACATAAATTTCAAAACTAGACAATCGGAGATATTCAGTCTCTATCATATTGACTCTTGTTTTGGTCCAAATTGTCCATATTGTCACATACAGGGAATTCACATGAAACAACCTTGTATGGAATTGATCTGAGCAGGATGAGGAGGGCATTTCAAGTCTTCAAGACCAGACATTAGGGAAGCCATGAATGGCTGTCATAGTGTCTCTCATTCTCCTCAAAACAGCTGTCCATACCTTAATGTGTGTTGAACTTAAACAAGGCAAAGCAAGCTAAGATCACTTTGAACAAAAAGTGATAGTTTTGCTGGACTTCACATCATGACATTATGGAAT
>PVJX010008232.1:42672-66855 GCA_004027295.1 Dolichotis patagonum | reverse complement strand
ATCTGGAACCAGAAGAGACCTAGAATAGCAAAGGCAATTCTAAGCAACAAAGGCAAGGCAGGAGGCATCACAATCCCTGACTTGAAATTATACTACAAAGCTACAGTAATAAAATCAGCATGGTACTGGAATAAAAACAGACCTGAAGATCAATGGAATAGATTTGAAGATACAACCACAACCACAAACTCACTGAAGCACCTTATCTTTGATAAAGGGGCCAAACATGCGCGCTGGAAGAATGACAGTCTCTTTAACAAATGGTGCTGGAAAAACTGGCTATCCATATGCAGAAGACTAAAACTAGACCCATGCCTATCACCATGTACTAAACTAAAATCTAAATGGATCAAAGATCTAAATATTAAAACAGAAACACTAAATCTGCTGGAAGGCAAAGTGGGTAAAAAAATCTCAAAGATATAGGGGTAGGAAGAAAATTCATGAACAAGAGTCAAACTACACGTGAAATACTTCCCAGAATCAATAACTGGGACCACATCTTATTGAAGAGTTTCTGCACGTCAAAGGAGATTTCCAGCAGAGTGAAAAGAAAACCCACAAACTGGGAAAAAATCTTAATGGACAGTCCCTCAGACAACTTCTGTCTAGAACTTATAAAGAATTAAAAAAAATCAGACCCTCAAAATTCAAAGACCCAATCCAAAAATGGGCATCTGAAATGAATACACAGTTCTCAGAGGAAGAAATATGAATGGCAAATAAATACATGAAAAAATGTTCATCATCATTAGTCATGAGAGAAATGCAAATTAAAACCACATTGAGATTCCATCTCACTCCAGAAAGATTGGCCAAGATAGAAAACACTACCAACAACAAGTGTTGGAGAGGCTGTGGGGAAAAGGAACTCTTCTATACTGTTGGTGCGAGTGTAGACTGGTGCAACCACTGTGGAGGTCAGTCTGGAGAGTCCTCAAAAAGCTGGGTCTGGAGGTCCCATTTGACCCAGCTATTCCGCTTCTAAGCATATTCCCAGATCTGAAAACATCATACCACAGTGATATATGTGCACCCCTGTTTATAGCAGCACAATTTGTAATAGCCAGATCTTGGAAACAACCTAAGTGCCCATCAACTGAGGAATGGATAAAAAAGTTGTGGTATTTTTATACAATGGAGTACTACTCAGCTCTAAAGATTGATCACTTTGAGATATTTATAAATGAACAGACACGAGTTGAGACCATACTCATAAGCAAAATAAACCAAACTCACATGTGTAAATACCGTATAGTCTCCCTAGTATGAGAGTTGGTAAGAATATATAAGATTTTATGGTAATCATGAGTCCCCATCTCATAGCTTTGAAGCCTTTCAATGTTTTTATTCATCAGTTGGAATGTTTTTGTCCTGTTTTGTTTGACTTTATTATACGTGATGCTATGAACAGCTGTTCTGAAGAGAATAAAACATTATAACAGCTATTGCTGATTTAATACTGTCCTTCTTAGAAGTCCTACCAAGCTTCTATTCTTCTATTTCCAGTGGTTCTATATTTATCACATTGTGTCTTATTGGGATTTAAATATGTGTGAAAGTATAAACAAAATTTTTTATCGAAAATGAGATATTATTGTACCCATTGACCATTTTCTGTTATTCGGTTCAGAATACCCTGTAATTCTTTCACTCTTTGAATGGTTTTATACTTTTTTGTTATGTTTGATATTATTGTATTTGAAACTACGCTCAACTATAGCAGAGAAAGAAATATTTTGATAGCTACTGTTAATGTCCGGTTGTCTTAATGTTAAGTATTGTGTTGCCTATGTTGCCTGGTTCCCATCTGCGCTGGAATGACCTCTTTTGTCTTATTCTGTTTAAAATAAAATGGGAATAAATAAATAAATAAATAAATAAATGTGGTACTTTTATACAGTGGAGTACTACTCAGCTATAAAGAATGATCACATTGAGCTATTTATAAATAAATGGACGCCACTTGAGACCATACTCATAAGTGAAATAAATCAAGCTCATGTGTTTAAGTACCATATAGTCTCCCCAGTGTAAGAAATGAGTACATAAGATTTTATGGTAATCATGATTCCCCATTACAATGCTTTGAAGCCTTAAATGTTTTCATTCATCAGTTGAATGGTTTTATTGTTTTTTTAAATTTTATTATGTGTGATGGTATGAACAGCTATTCTGAATAAAACAAGACATTATGGCAGCCATTGCTGATTTAATATCATCTTGCTTTGAAGTCCTACTACGCTTTTGTTCTTCTATTACCATTGGTTCTATCATGATGTGTCTTATTAAAATATGTGTGATAGTATAAACAAATTTTTTATGTAAAATGAGATATTATAGTAGCCATTGTTCATTTTCTGCTATTTTGTTAATAATATCCTATAAAACTTTCATTGTCTTGAATGGTTGTATACTATTTTGTTATGTTTGATACTATTGTGTGTGAAGCTATGCTCAACTATTTCAAAGAAAGAGACATGATGGTAGCTCCTGTTAATATCTGGTTGTCTTGTTGTAAAGTGCTATGTTGCTTACATTGTTCTGCTCTGATCTGCTTTGTTCTGTCCTCTTTTTTTTATTCTTTTTAAAATAAAATTTAAAGAAAAAAGGAAAGAACAATTGGGATAGGGAAAAGGAGAAAAAAAGGGAAAAGATTATATGCATATATGTATACATATATATAAATGTACGTACAAATATATAAGATGGGTAACTATACTACTAATCTCTGTTAGCGCATCAAAAAGAACAGTTTGTGCTTTCATTTTTTGATCAATTTTTTCATGCCTCAATCTTGTAATTTGAACAACTAGTTTTAAGATAACAGTATGCAATATATTAACTAATGTTAATTTCCTATTATTTTTTGAAAATGTGCATCATTTTTAATCTTTTTGGTTAAAAAAAAGCTAAAGCTAAAAATTCCATTTTACCCACTTATTCCCCTTCTAAGTATCTTTCCCACAGGTACAGATACATTATAGCAATATATGCATACCAGTGTTTGTGTCAGAGTTATTCATCATCACTAGCTGCTGGAAGTAGGTATGTCCATCAACAGATGAATGAATAATGAAAATGTGGTACCTATCCATAATGGAATATGAGTGGTATTCAGCTATAAAGAATAAATCAGAGACATTTGTAGGGAATGTTCAGTCAAATAAATGAGACACACAGTCTTAAATGCCATATGGTATTTCACTTGAGTAAGGCAAAGTAAAAATAAAGAGCAAAACAAATGACTGACAGAAGAAAAGAGATCTTTTGCAAATGGGAAAGGGTCCAAGATATAAAAGAGGAAAAGTAGGCATAGAGGAAGTAAAAAGATTTAAGATGCATCATATATATTTACCAAATACTTCCAATGAATGCAAACATTCTGTGTTGTAAATATGAACTAAAAATAACAATAATGAAAATGGGGAAATAAGATCTAGAGACAAAGGGAAGGAGATGGGTGGGAGAAGAAAGGAAATAGGTAATAATAAATACATGTTAAGTACATGCACCTACTCCCTGAAATGAATGTAAATTTTGTGTACTATAAACAAAATAAAAGAACTGCCTATTGGTAGACTAACCAATAATTCTTAGTTTCTAGGAGGATCTCGCATCTCTCATGTTTTAAGAAAAGATAGGAGGGAGGGTGGAAGAGAAGTAGAAAAAAAGAAAAACATGTGTCAAACTTCCAGACAAAATTTCTTTTCAATCAAAGAAGTGAAAATTATCTCTGTGTCCTGAGAATGTCTTTTACCACAGGGTAACATTCCATCGACACTAATTCATGGCTACCCTACATCCAGTGGTTGCAAGGAGTTTTGCTAGGAAGTGACATAAAGGATTAAGTGACATAAAGGATTAAGGTTGTTATTGAGTGTGAAAAAAATTATGAAACATTCTTAACATCATTCTTAATAGTCAATGTCAGATAAAGATGAAGATTTCATTTTCACAAGAAAACAAATATTCTATCTTTTGGATTATAAAGTCTTATTTATATGTGTTTGTAATTCAGGAAAATATCTGACAATCTACTACTAACAGAAAACCAGTAAGTTTACTTAAACAGTAGTAATATTGAACTTGCCAATCTTTAGACTGAGAAACTGCAGGCTATGGGCCACATATGGTTGTCTGTCTGTCTTTGTATAGGATGTGTTCAAAACATATGGTAAATGTTTACATTTTAAAAATTTACTACAGTAAAAAACACTGCTATTAATCTCCCTCAAAATACTCTCTTGCTTTGATCACACTTATCCCCTGTTCTTGTGACTTCGTGAACACTTCTAGAAGTCTTCTTTCAAGTGTTTATGAGTGAATGCTGATGCCAAGTTATACCCAACAGAAAAACAGGCACATAAAAACATTACAAAGTTTATTTATTGGTTGTAGCACTAAGAAAATTCTGATTGCTCCCCAAAGTCAAAATGACCATAAAAGATAAACATTTTGAATTGATTCAGGACATCAAGATAGCCATGACAGTACAACTAAAGACACTCATGAAAGGAGACTTTCAGAACTTCTTCAGAAAGGGACCAGAACAATGGGATAAATGGGCTGAAACCCTGGAGAGACTTCTGAGGTGCATTAATGGCAATGTGTCTTTTACTATAATAAAGTTTTTGAAAAAATACTTAAACATTAACTGTATTTTTTAAATCACATCATGTATATAAAGGGTTTTGATTTTGTTTTATATTAATAGTGACTGAAGCCAGGGTGGCTGCACTGAGTTACAGCCCTATTGTGCATTTTTTGTTTTAGTTTCCTTAAACTGGCCAGGCTGTGCTCAAACTTCAGGTCTTCCTGCCTAAGTCTCCCAAAGGACTGGGATTAGAGGTGTACACTAGCACACTCAAGATGCTTTGTATGTGTTTTTACTGAAACACAGTTATGGCTATTAGTACAGTACTGTCCATGGATACATTCAAGCTAGAATCACAGAATTGAGTGGCTGTAACAGACACCAGACTACAGAGCTTGAGTAATCACTCTCTGACCCTCAGATGATCCTTGATGTGTGTCTCAAGCTCCTAACTATGATATAAACACTACCACAAAGCCTAATGTCTCATGTGAAAAATGAGTTCATGCTTTCACAGTCTGCCTTGATACTCTGGGTAGACTGGCTCTGTGGATACAAGCATTACAACTTTCTCCATCTTCAAGCACCACCTTTGCCACTGTCTATACGCTCAGTAACCATCTGATACAAGACACTTTCCTTTCACAACATAAGGAGCCTCTTAACTTTCATACTTACAGATGTTCTTCAAGCTTCTTTTTTAGAAGAACTGACTGAAATGGAAAATAAAAATTAGTTTATTAACTTCTTAAACACACAATTTTTTAAAAATTAAAAATACAGAAGTAACTTTCAATCAGCTAACCTTAATTTCTTTGGTCAAAGATCTCAAAACAAAGTAATTATGTCTACTCCCTTTCATATAGGGAGAGAGTAGCCAGCCCATGATTGGTAGCCAATTAATACAAAATGTCCAGAAACTATAGAGATTACAGATTGCCACCTACAGTAAAGAAAACAAACTGAAAAGCAATAGCTCCAGACAATTTATGTAATAGGAAGGAAACTGGTAAGGGTGTTCAATAACACGCTCAGATTTTAATGCTGCATAATGCAAGTAATTGCTTCTGTTTTGTTTCCTGAGACAGTGTCTCACTATGTGGTTCAGGCCGGCCTTGAATTTGCAGTGATGTCCCTAATTCAGACTCCTGAGTGCTGGGATTATAGACACACCGGGATGGACAATGAAGTTTTGACTAGATGTTCTTTAAAAAAGGTCTCCTGAAAAGCAAGAGATCAAAACTAACCTAAAAATAAAGAATAAAAGCATTCCAGATAGGACCACTAAGTTTCATAAACACTGATAGTGAATTTTATAAAACATTTCATTTTGAGGTAATTATGTAATTCAGTTAAACACAGATTAATACAGGCTTATAAAACAAACTATGCAACTGACCAACAGTATCAACAAGGGGAGAAAAACCCCTCATTAGTTCTTTAATTTTTAGCTGCCTTACTTAATAATGATCTCTATAAATTATTTATTCATGTCTATTCTAACAAGTTTTGGAATAATTCAAATTAAGTTCTTTACTCAGTTTACTTCTACTACAGTTTTATCAGTGGACCAATTCCCACAAATATATAAGACACAACCCTCTTAGCTTTTGATTACTTGTCCACTCTTAGTAGAGAGGGTAAAATGTAAATTCTTTTAAAGAAATGCCTAAGTTTAATTCTGTACTTAAGCTTTGATTAGACTGTAGCAAAATTAACTCTAGAATAACAATTAAATAAGTGTTTAATATGGCAGGTATTGCACTAAAGCACATCATATACTGCTATCTTATGTAAACTTTACAATATTGTACTTCCAGCTTACAAATAAGAAAGGCAAGGCCAAAGAATACTTAAGAAACTTTCACCAAGCAGAACGAAACTTCGAAGTCAGGTGGTGCCAGATCCCAAAGCCCACACACAACCTTTATCCCTCCAGTCCTATGGTTCAGTGTCTCCCTAATTATTACTAAACTGTTTGGCAGGAGAAAGCAGATGTGCTAAAAACCAGTTAGAATAATGAACAGAGCAGGAATAAAATGGGAACAGGGTGATGAGGATTTCTGTAGAGAATGACTTTTAAAAACTTTGATATCCTTTAAATATCTTAATTGTAAAGGGCATAAACCTGTAAGGTAAGTACTATTACATAGTCTTTTTGCATAAAATTGCCTTAAGATTTCCATACCATCAACTATGATGTCAGATAATGTAATCTACAAACTGTTCAATATATAGAAATAAAGAGGAAGCCATACTTACAATAGCCTTGAGCAGAAACCATGCCAAGAGACAGAGAGGACATATTAGTATGAAGCAAATACAGCAGCCAATAGAAGGAATGATTTAGTAATTCATAAACTAGGAAGTAAAATATACGCCTTTTTTTTTTCAGAACTGAACATTTTTCTTTCTTCTATGGTCTCATCCTGTCTTGTTTTCTGGAGTTTTATATACTGTGGCTAGCTCAAAGTATCCATATGACTGGATATAACAATGTTTTTCTGCTTCCATGCTAAAAACAAATGACATAAAAATAATAAAAATGTGTAAACCATCTGACTCTGTCTGACTTAAAGTCACATGAAAGGACTAAATTTTTTTGTTGTTGTTGTTTTTAATTTTTGAGACAGAGTTTCACTACGTGGTTCAAGCTAGCGTTGAACTCACTACGCAACCCAGGCTGGCCTTGAACTTAGGGCAATCCTCCTGCTTCAGCCTCCTGAGTGCTGGGATTACAGGTGTGAGCCACAATGACCAAATGGACTGAGTTTTGAATACAAGGCAGAAATTATGTTGCTGTTCTTTGGTGAGGACCAATTCCACCTGGCAAGGTACATCCTGAGATGCAACACTGTAGGTTAGTGAATAGAAAAGAAGAAAACATCCAAAGAATGCCAGTGGGGTGGAGGTGGTGGTAGTGAATCACATACCCTGTACTGCACTATTTATTTCTCTTAAGCCATTTGCAGAGAGAGCTTCAAAATAGAAAATTTTTAATTTGCATCCTCTCTACATACAGAAAGGAACTCAGAGGACCTCTGTGCTTAATTCACAGGAAGACATATCACTTATATCTCAGCAGTCAATAAATTGACCAATTTGTGCAAACAGTATTTGATAGGGCTGGTACTTTATTTCTGAAAGATGTGTTCAAATGGCCCACAGCATATTTAATTAAATTTGCTATCTAAACAGGCACTTGCTTGCTCTATCTCTTTTCCACCCATCCCCAGGTCACTTGCACAGAGCTATATCCCCCAGCCCATGTTTATTTTTCATTCTCAGACAGGGTCTTAGTAAGCTACTAAATTGACCAGGCTGGGCTCAAACTTGTGATCTTCCTGCCTCAGCCTCTAAGAGTGCTGGGATTATAGGCATACATGCCCATGCCAGACTATTTAAAAACAAAACAAAACAAAATAAAACAAACAAAAAAAACTAGGGCTTGGGGATTAGCTCAATGACACTGAGTTTTTACTTAATATGTGTTCGCACTACAGCACTACAAAAAAACAAAAGAACAAGTAATAAGCATTTTTATGTTTTAAAACAAGAGAACCAAACACAATGTCATCACTGTAACACTATTCACAAGCTTCCTTAAAGTTTTTGAGATCAGAATGAATTTTACTTAGTTTAAGGTGCCTAGAGATGACAATGAATTAAAGAACTGTTACATTTTGTGGTGCATCTCTTAAGGAATTCTTAACTAGACCTAACATTTTAGTATATGCAGGGTCAGTTTCTTTTGCTTCTTTGTGATTTAGTGTTTTGGATAAAACATACTTTTAAAAGGATGACTGACACTGAGCTGGGGAAATGGTTTAGTAGAAAAATGCTTGGTTTAATGCCCAGAACCAGAAAACAACAACAGAAACCAAAACATAAGGTAGAAGGCCACTATAAGCCAGTTATTTTAATAAGGGCATAAGGAAGTTTAAATGTTGGTGTAACACTACAAAAGTAGGAACCAATTTGGCAATATAAAAGACCACCAACACATTAAGAGATAAAATAAAATCACTATCAGCAAGGCCCACTGCCAATATAAACTAGATGCATGTATGGAGCAAATGAAAATTTGGTTCCATATAAACTTTTTACATTTAGTATTCAAATTTAAGTAACCAATTCCTCCTCTTATATTAATAATGCTGGATGGACAAACAGTTTTGAAGCTGATACCCAAAATGACTACACCAATGACACAGTCAAGTAGGTTTATTTTCAAAGGCAAGAGATCATAAACTTATCACACCACAATAAAAAACAAAAAAGCTGACTTGAAGCAAAGACTGGTCAATAAAATTTAGGTTTTCCCCCTCTTCATACTAAAATAGTTTTAAATCATAGTTGCATATGGTACACTGCCCATAATGTGTGTCAAGGATTGCCAACAACAACTTCTCTTGTTGCCAGGCACCGATAACTACTGGGTGCCCACTCACCACTGTGATGGATGACAGCGTGTTTAACTGAGCACATGTCATATCCCCCTGAGAGTTTGTCAAATACATAGGTAGAGCTATGCCAGAGATATATAAGATGTAGAACCCTTAAGGGACAGAAAAGCTGGGTGTGGAGGCATACCCCTCTAATCTCAACTATCCAGGAGGCAGAGGCAGGAAGATTCCAAGTTCCAGCACAGCTTGGGCAACTCAGTGAACCACTATTTCAAAACAAAAATAAAGAAAGAGCTGGGGATATAGCTCAGTGACAGTGCTTGCCTAGCACATACAAGGCCCTGGGATTTTAGGGACAGCACTGTTTTCTTTGCCTTTTCTCTCTTTTTTCTTTTATGGTACTGGAGATTGAACCCATGGCCTTTGCACTGAGCTACATGCCCAGTCTGTTAAACATTTCTCAAAATTTTGAAACAGGGCTATTCTCAGTCACTCAGACTAGGCTCACAGTTGCAATCTTCCTGCTTCAGCTTTCCACAGTGCTACAAAAACATACCTGGCTAGGATTATTTTCTTAAATATTAAGTTTACATTACCCCAAAAAAAAAAAAAATCTCTACTTAAACAAGCTTTTGTTGCTTTTGACCAGAAGGTGAAAAGCCTACATTTTACCTCTGATACTAAGGCAAGCCCATTTAAAGCACAGAGCTTCAAATTAACTTTTTCCTAATAAGTAAACATAGATTTCTATTCCTAGCTGAATGACTCTGAAAGACAATAAAATACTATCTGATCTTTTTTTGTAGTTAGAAGGAAAACACTATTTCTTTTCTACAATTAGTATAATGCTCTATTATTTTGATAGAGCTCATCAAATAAAAAAAAATGTTACAGGTTTTCTCAAAACTGTGAAACTTATGGGCCATGGCAGGTACATAGTAAAACTTACATCTTCTGCTTTTGAGCCTTGATCCTGTAAAGATTTCTGTAGTTCTTCAACTTGCGACTGTACTTCCAAAAGTCTTTGATTCACAAGCCTAGAAATCAAACGTATATTAATTTTCCAAGTACAGACTTATTTATGTTTTTTTTCCTTTGGTTGTCATGTTGGTTACACAATAAATATCATTAACAGACTAAAGCTCATGTTATAGTAATAGTATGTAATAGTAGTAGCATAGTACAAGTTTCATGTTGTAAGTAAGCTTACTTTTCATATTATTTTTGTATTGCTTGTTTTTTTCTCCAAACATAAATGTATTTATATTAAGTTTAATCAAAACACACGCACGCGCGCGCACACACACACACAAAACCCAGTACCAAAAAGTGAATATAGGCAAGCAAAAAAGAACAGCAAACTGGAAGGGCATATTAAGTTTACCACAACTTATGGTGCCCTGAATATCACTGCAGTGAGGCAACTTGCCTCAGGTACATGACTGGTTTGTCACTGGAGCGGGGATCCCAGTGTCAGCTGTCATGAACGCGCAAGACCTGTTCTGCACCTGAGGATGTTGCAGTTTGATGAGGACAGGGCTCCAGCTGTTAGAATGGGCCATAGCTTCTGCTATTGCTTCCTCTGAGCTCTGTGGAGCTCATTTATAGGGTGGCCAGTGTGGAAGTCCTCACTGGGTATGACACCTTGGGCATATGACCCGGCCTCTTTCAGCCTGTTCCTCATCTAGAAAGTTTAATGTGAGCTAACTATGTTGGTGGTTCCTGAGGAGCCTGCAATTTTGAATGAGGATTTCTAAAATAGTCTTTTCTTAAAAGAAGCATTTTTTTTGGAAAACCAATGTATCATTTATTTATCTGAAATTCACTTTGATATGTTTATGCAACCTATGTCTGGTACTGTGCACTGGTGTCTAGTGGAGAGGTAGAAGGTCAGGAAGAGAGCACAATGACATTAATACTTCAGGACAGTGCATGGAGATGCACAAAACAAATGACAGGGTAAAGGAATCAGTGAAGAAGTTAAAACAGGCTTGGCCTGAAATGAGACTAAAACAATAAACAAAATACACAGTGAAGGGTAAAAAAAGGATTCAAGAGAGTTCAGTGTGTCCAAAAATGCACAGCAAAATGACAGTGTACAGTGTAAGTTCTGAGGGGAAGGTGGAAAGTAGAGGAGAAAAAGCACTGGATTTGCTCCATCTGTATTTTGTGCAAACTGCCAGGTATCTGGAATTTATTTTATAATCAATAATCCTCTCAATTGGCTGAAACTGGAATAAACTGAACCAACTTTAATGATTATTACTCCAAGCTTCATAATTTCTCTGGCTCATTATGATGCATGCCTCAGTAACACATTTGGCTCTCTAGTCTTAGGTAAAAGCAAAGAATTCCAAGAAAGAGAAAACATGATGAGAAAGTATTTTAGAAAGATTATATTGATTTTTTAGAGTGGGAGATATTAAAAAGGCCAAAGAGCAGACATAAATATTGGGAGGAGACTGTCACAACTGTTATTACTGAAAATATCTGAAATATAAAGGAACTTATAAAGAAAAGTTTTTCAGAAAAGGCAAAAAGAAAATAAGACATCAAAAATAATACCATGGTTTTGGGTATTTACTGAGAAAAACAGAACAAACAGTTAAGAAAGTGAATATAAAGTATCTGAGTTTTGTATTTGCTGAAGATGAAGTGCTTAAAAGTCTGTCAAATAATGAAATGTCTGAAAGTGAAGCAGAGAGAAATGTCTGAGTTGAGCATACACATTAGAGAATTATTTAAGGTTAAATGAAGTCATGAACATTAACGTACTGTCTAGGAAGAATGTGAAATACAGTTGAAATGAGGAACAAAGATGGCTCATGGGCAGACCCTTAAGGTAACAGAAACCTCACTGTGAAGAAAAATCAGAGAATTAGAAGAAACAAATGGGATGTTTTTTAAAAAAATAGTGTTGAACGGTCCCACTGGATTGGCCACTTAAGAAATGAAGGACCATTTTATTAAGAGATGTGCTGGTGGGATAATAGTAGTAAAAGCCAAACAATCTCAAATTAAGGATAAAAAGCACAGATTATCAGAATCCAAACAGCCAGAAACTTCAGTAAAATTGTAACTCAATTAGTTTTAATGAATTACTTGAAAATCCGTAACAGTATGGGGACACAGATTCACAAATACTTTCTTGTGACACAGTAACTTTGTTCAAGCAATTTGGAAATATGTCAAATTGGAAATATGTCAAGCTCGAAAACTATTAACTATATATTTTTACTACTTTGAGATTTTATGAACACTGTAAGTCTACTATATAGAAGCCACTGTAAATATAAAAGTCTAGATATCCCTGAGGAATTTGAAAATGGTACAAATGTCTACCAATAGGATGGGACAAGTAAGCAAAGTAATGTAACTGCCAAAGTGTGAAGCATGTGGGCAAAGCAAATATGCACAAATAGGTATTACACTCTGTAAAGTAAGACAAGAACCTGCGTCCTTTTAGAAAGCTTCCTGGGCAATTTTCACATGGCTTCAGTTCTAATGTTTCTCTGCTCTCTTCATGTTTTCTGAACAGCTGATATTACAGAAGTTAAAGCATGGGAAGTCTAATCATAAAAAAGTTTGGTCTACTACAAACTGTCCTCTCACAGATGATATACAAATGATAAATGAATTGTATTTAAGGTTAAAAGACTCAGTGGGACCAAAACTTAGGGTTCCTGGAACTGAGCTCAGTGTTATAATCTATTAAGAAACTAACTTACAGACAAGATAAGTACTCATAAAACCCAGGAAGAAAGAACATAGGATAATTCACAAAAGAGAAAAGGCATCCTATGAGATGAAATCAGAAAAATCAATGTTTTGCAAACATGGTAGATGATAAACTGGCAAGACAGAGAGTATGGATTAGATATAGAGGCTTTGGAGTCAAGCAGTCTGAATCCCATCATCTGTAAAACTTTCGTAAACATAAGTGAGATGAGATATTTAAAACACAGCGCAATGTCTGGAACAAATAGATGCTTATAAGTGTTAACTGTTACAGATCACTGGTGGTCATAATCTGCAGATCACTTGTCATCAGTGCTATAATTATAGAAACAAACACAACAATAGTTGTAAACAGCTATAAGTAACATAGGATATCTTAGGTAATCAGTCATCTACACACATGGGCATAGTGTAAAAAGCAGCTCTCTTGTTTTTTATGAGGAAAGAGTCATGATTGAAAAACCCACAGAAACCATGCAAAGCACTATGAAAGAAACTATGGGTGTTTTTCACTGATAAAAATATTAGAGTAAGAAGGTGTTCTTAACATGATAGTTCAGGATTAATGAAGCAGACACAAAACCCTTTCAGTATAAGTACAGTGTGATCACCAGCTGTTCTCTCCCATCTATCTTCCTGTACTTTCTCCATTTCTACTTCTTCTAAATAATAAAGATGCTTATTCTCTGTTCCTAAGAGTTTATATAAAAATATTTTCCTGCTTATGCTTAGTGGTGTTTTCATAATATTCTAGTATTTCCACAAGTTTACACAAGTTTCTTAATCTTCTTGACCAGCTTTAAAATTTAAAGCTATAGAAACAAGGGTCGGATATGTAAACCCTTGTAATTTTGACTCCTACCATTGACTCCAAAGCCTCTATATTCTGGGAAATGCCATTCAGGCAGAAAAAAACACTGTTGCAAAAAGAAAAACAAAAATAAACTGTATAGAGGCAACTATGAAACTATTAATAAAAATATCAAATTCTTAAAGAAGAAGTATGTGTCACAACAGTAAGAAAAATTTCCAAAAAAGAGCCAAAAGATTTTTAGAGGAAAAGAGAAAAGTAACTTTTGTCTGAAGAAGCTATATATTTCAAAGTAACTGACTTACAGCAGGCTATTAAACCAACACAAAAATCAGTAGCTATATATTTCAAAGTAACTGACATAGCAGGCTATTAAACCAACACAAAAATCAGTAGCATTCCTGTACATCAATAATGAACTACTGAGAAAGAAATTAGAAAAAAGATTCTATCCATGATAGATTTTTAAAAAAATTAGACTCCAAAGGAAAAACCCTGGAAAGAACATTAGAAAACAGAAAAAATATCCTCTTTCTGAATAGGCAGAATCAATATTATAAAAATGGACATATTACCAAAAGCAATCTACAGATTCAATGCAGTCCATATTAAAAAAAAAAAATTTTTTTTCACAAAACAAGGAAAAAAAAAATCCTAAAGTTTGTATGGAACTGGAAGAGACGACAGCCGAAGCAACCCTGAGTAAAAAGAGCAAAGCGGGAGTTATCACAATACTAGATTTCAAATTACACTTCAAATTACACTATACAAATTACACTACATATTTGGTAATATGTCCATTTTTAAATATTGATTCTGATTGTTCAGAAAGAGAGGATATTTTTTCTATTTTCTACTGTTCTTTCCAGGGTTTTTCCTTTGGAGTCTACAGTAACAAAAACAGGATGGTAGTGGTACAAATACAGATATGTAGACCAACAGAATACAATACACAGAATCCCAAGAACCTGGTAACATCTGATTTTTGACAAAGGGGCCAAAAACATGTTGTAGAAAAAATAATTTCATTTTAAGAAAGTGTATGGGGATAGCTGATTATTCATGTGCAAAACACTGAAACTAGATCCTTATCTTCAATCCACTATTAAAAGCAAATCAAAATATGTTGAAGACTTAAGACATAAAAACAGAATTGGTTAAACAAATGGAAGATAACATGAGGAAACACCTGAAGCCATAGGTACAGACAAGGATGTCCTGATCAGCACAGGAAATATCGTGAGCCAACTAACGTGATTACATTAAATTAAAAAGCTTCCATACAGCCAGGAAACAACCAAGAGAGTGAAGAGATAACCTACAGAATGGAAAAAACTTACAGTTGGGCACTCTTCTCATAAAGGTTTTATTTCTGAATAAAATTTTATATAGAGAGAACTCTTAACACATTAACTCACCCTCATGACTTAATCAAAAAATAGGCAAATGAAATGAATAAACAGTACAAATGGCCAATAAGTACATGAAAAAATGTCCATCATCTTCAGCAATTAGGGAAATGCTAATCGATACAACTCTGAGAGTCTATCACATGCCAGTCAGAATGACTATATCAAGAACATAAAAACAAATGTTCTTGAGGACATGAGGAAAAAGGAACCCTTCAATATTTTAGTGGGAAGGTAACCTAGTATAACCACTATAGAAATGAATATGGAGATTCCTAATAAAACTAAAAATAGAAATTCCACTTGACCCAGCTATGCCTCTCCTTGGTATATTCTTTAAAATTAAGTTTAAGATATCATACTATAGTGACACACGTTTATAAAAACAATTAAAAATAGCCAGGTTGTGGAAATGGTCTAGATACTTATCAACAGAAGAATGAAGGGATAAAAATATTCAATGAAATATTACTCTGCTATAAAAAAGAACAAACCATGTCATTTGCAGGATAACAGATGGAACCTGAGATTATAATGTTAAGTGTATTAAGTCAGACACAGAAAGCTAAGTATCTCATGGTTTCTTTTATTATACAAAACTAAAACACAAATGAAGAAAAGATTAAAATAAAGTAGACATGGTAGGAAACGAAAAGGCAGACTTATTCAGGACAGGGAAGGCGATTAAAAGGAGGCAATGGTAAAGGAATTGAAAATGATCCAAAGTACATTACATATACGGACCAATTTGTCAATATGACCAATATGCAATATGTGTATTGCAAACATACGCTAATGATAAAGAACAAAAAGTATTTTATTTTAATGATATGACACAATGCACCAAAAATTCATTAGCAAAAATTATTTTGTTGTTAAATTCAGCTTCTAAGTTCTCAAAATAATTGAATTTCTCTTAAGAAAAATCATTTTAGAGTTGAGGTAAGTGAAAAATTAGGGAGGAAAAGTACTTTTGTCAATTCAACCACAAACCCATGTGAATCAGCAGCCTGATTTTAAAGGCTGAATCAGCAGCCTTTAAAAAAACAGTGAATTGCATGAACTTGATCATATAATATGAATTGCAATTGTTATAAAAGGCTGAATTCATGATCTGATTTTTTAAATCTACTAGACTAGAAATGACTAGAAAGTATAAATGGTGGTATTTTAGCATCACTTTACTTGAAAAAAAATCAAGAGAATAACACTAGTATTAACAGGCACAATACTTTTTGATACTGCAAAAAGTCTGTGCAAAGGCAGAAATGTAGATTAAAATACTTTAAGAAGGAAATACAACAAGAGAACATTCCAAAATATGAAACCTTTCTTTAAGGGAATCAAAGCCTGGCAAATGGGGCATTCTGTGGTTAGATGCCACCATCTGCAGACACCATACCTGTTCTCCGTCTCCAGTTCATTCTTGCGTAGATTTGCATCATCTAGGAGGCTCTGCAATAAGGCAATTTTTTCATTGTCGGAACCTTCTTGGTTAATTTTTAACATCTTATTCTCATGCTGAAGACGAATAAGTTTCTCCCTGAATAAGCAAAATAAAAACATTATCTGACATATTAATATAGATATTTAAGTCCAATCATGCAAAGTTAGATTAAATAAAAAGACTAGAAATAAGAAATTATCAACAATGGATTTGTCTCCTTTATAAACTGTTAAGACATTACATTTTAGGTATTAAATTCTTTTTCAGAATGGATAAGCTACAGACAATGATGTCATGACTTACAATGAAGGAAATTTCAATCCTATTTCCCTCTTTATTTAAATATTGAAACTATGTATAAATATGTTTTTTCTTTGATTCTTATAAGAAAACAAGATTTCTAAGATTATGTTCTGCTGGGTATTTAGCTCAGTAGCATAAGTGCCTGCCTTGCAAGTGCGCGGCCATGAGTTTGGTCCCCGGTACCGACTTTAAAAAAAAAAAAAAAAAGATTATGTTCTTCCATTTACCAATTATTTAGTGGCAAGATGTATTCATTGAGAGCTATCTCTAGGCTACTGAGGAGCCAACCATGATGATGCACATATGTAGTCTCAGAACTTGGACAGCTAAACATAACTGCCCTGAATTTGAAGCTAGCCTGTGCTATACAGAGAGTTCAAGGCTGGCCTCAAGACCTTGTCTCAAAAAACCAAAAAACCAAAAAACAAGGTTAAAAAAAAAAGACAAAAGAGATTCAGAATATCCATTCTTAGTAAGTTAAACTGTACCCTTACAACATGATCCAATTGTTAGAGTCAGGTTATTGAACTGTGTTATTTCAGATTCTTTGTGATACATCAAAATTCTACAGGGAGGGATATTAAAAGCAAGCAACACACAGAACTCGGCATCACACTGACTACAGAGAGGTATCAGTGCACAAGAACAAATCTGTTGAAGATATTAATCATTCTTTTCTTTACATAGGGCCATCATTAGAGAGTTTCAGGAAGACACCAGATACTAGACACCGACTATGAAAAACCAAGCTTCTCACAAGGGTTAAAAAAAAAACAAAAAACATAAATAAAAAAAGTTAGTTCTTATTTTGTAAGCACCACTTTTCCCCTTTTTGAGACAGTGTCTTGCTATTTACCAGGCTGGCCTTTGGCTAAATGTGGACTCAAGGCTATCATCTTTGAACTTGGGGCAGTCCTCCTGCCTCAGCCTCTGAAATGCTGGGATTACAGGTATGTGTTGCTACATCCAGCTTAAATATTATAACTCTTACAAAGCATTTTTACTTTTGCTATTGAAAAGATGAGTCAAATCTGTGATTCAATTCAAGAAATTATATAGAACATGGGATATTTTGTAAGTGGGCAATATTGACTTAGTATCTTTCCAATTATAAAGTAAATAAACTTATTGTAGAGGAAAAAGGATGAATGAATAAATAATCATCCATCACTCTATGGTGCAAAGTAACTACTGCTGAAATACAGCCTTCTAGCGCTATGCATATACATGTATGTGTCATCATCTTTTTTCTGTGGTACTGGAGACAGACCAGGGCCTTCACACTGATCTACATCCCCAATCCTTTTTAAAATTTTGAGACATGGTCTCCCTAAGTCACCAAGACTTGAACTTGTGAGCTTCCTATCTTAACCTCCCAAGTGCTGGGACTATGGACATCACCACACCTGGCGGAAAGCATCTATTAAAAAATAGGCTCACACATTCATGCTGCACTGGTATCCACCATTCACATTTAAAATTCCATGATTTTTTTCATGTTGTTAACTGCACTTGAAGGCCAGCTCCCCAGGGCAGCAGTGTTCCTAGTATGGAGGCAACTGGCTCTGGAGGGCTCTGCTAGTGCTGTAGCTGCCTGTTTATCCATTCACAGCCTGCTGGGTAGCTCTCAGGAGGTGGCCCTGGCTGGAAGAAGCAGGTCAGAGAAATGTGTGCTGAAGGATACGCTGTCCCTGGTTCCTGCCTCTTTTTTTTTTTTTTTTTTTTGGTTCCCAGGTAGATACCTGTGCTCTCAGCCATGATGCTCTGCTTTGTCACAGGCCAAACACATGAGGCCAAGTGATGATGGAATATCTCAGAACTACGTACACAAAAAAAACACTTTCTGCCTTTAAAATGTTTATCTCAAGTATTTTGTCACAGTAATATTAGCAGGATAAACTAACACACACAGTTACTGGGCATGTAGATGTACAACTCTGACCTTTGTCAGGTTAATAATCAGCTTTTTAAACATATCTTTGTGTCTACCCTGGGCTGTTTCCTTAGCATTTATCCTCCCAAAGTAATTTTTTTTTTTTGGTTAAAAGGTACATTATTAGACCATTTTAGATGCATTCTGCTAATTGGCTTAAAAGCTGTACTACTTGCCAGGGATTTAGCTCAGTGGCTTAAGTGCCTGCCTTGCAAGCCCGAGGTCATGAGTTCGATCCCCGGTACGGGGGGGGGGGGAGCTGTACTACTTTCATCTTTACCCCTAGTTTGAGGATTTCAATTTTGCAACACACTTTTTTTTAAAGATAGGGTTTCACTATGCAGTCCAGGATGACCTCAAACTCACGGCAATCCTGTTGCTTCAGTCTCCTGAGTGCTGGGATTACAAGTGTGTACCACTATACCTGAGGCACACCTGTAATCCCGGGCAGGTTTTCTCAACACTTATAACATTAATAAGTAACTAACATATACCTCTGTTCATCATTGTTTATCATTTTGTTTTCTTAACAGCTTTTCTGGAGGATATTTTAATTCGTATCTAGTCATACATGGAAAAGCCATACCTGTTGAATCTCAGGAAGAACTTGTTCTTAGTTTAGAAAGCTAACTGTATACCAATTAGGCTTCCTTAAAAATTGGGATTTTTTTTTTTAGGGAGGAAGACACAGTCATTTATTTGTAAGTATTCATAAATAACGAATGTTCATTCAAATAATTTTATTGGTTCCATTATAAACTAGCATGTCAGATGTCAGAAAAGTAAAAGGCATACAAGATGCTTTCAGATGCAACACTGCCATTATACACCTTTTTGTAATACTTCTTAAATGCTATCAAGTAGTTATCTTCACTTTGAGTATTCAAATGCTTATTTTCACTTTTATAGTTTATAAAACTCTTATACAATCCTTATTGGATTTATACTTCCACAGATAATGTGAAGAATCAAGGTCAACGTTTAATTTTTAAAGGGGTAAATATATCCAGAAACGGTAAAAGCAATAGGATTAATCACTCTCTTTTGGGTATATTTGGTATTTTCCCCAACCTCATATTGCATTCATGTACCAAAACAAATGGAATGCAAAAAATGTTGACTAAATAAAAAAGCTAAGGTATTACTGAGAGAATAATCATTAGAGATGAGTTGGGACCTCCTATTTATAGCAGCAGTGTATCTTTCTCAGACCATTCCAGATATTTAGCTGATAAATCTTAGTAGTGGATTATTTTGCAGGCTCAAAGCTAAGCATAATCTTTGTCTCTGGGCTGTTATCAACTCCTACATGTTTGCTGGAGCTAGCCTAGCATAGAGGCTATTATGTTTGCTTTGCACTTATAAAGTAAGAAAATAATTTCTCTGCTAGACCAGCTGAAGAAAGTTGTTAACATGTGGAAATTCAATCCTAAGTCATGATGACAGTGGCAGTACTAGAGAGTAACTGGTGTTCTTCACACTGCACAGGACAGTTCTAGCTCAGGAGACCATGCAGTGATTTTACCTGATTTCAGGTGTAACAATCTCTGCTGCCAGGCTGTCTGAAGATTCTTGACTGCCCAGAGGCATGAACCCTAGAAACAGACAAAAAAGCAAGATTAACAGAGAGCACAGCTATCTTCTTTAACAAAGGGACACAGTTCCTGTAGGTAATGGCTAGAAGAAAAAAATCACAATTTTTCTCATAAAAAGACTATTTTTATATTATTTTCGACATTTATGTGTAGTGTTAAGCATATTTACAATATTGTATAACCACTGCCACCATCTATTTCCAAAACTTTTCATGACCTAGTAAGAAAGTACAACTATCAGGCCATCACTGTCCATTCCATTTCCCTTGCACCCTGCAAACCTCCACTTTGGTTTCAATGATCTGCCCTCCTAGACACCTTGCGTAACAGGAATAATATCATTTGTCTTTTTTGTGTCTTGCCTACTAAACATGTTTTAAGGTTTCACCCATGTTACACAGCATTTATCAGAAGTTTATTCCTTTTTATGACACAATATTATACTTTGAGTATATGCAACATTTTGTTTATAAATTCATCTGTCAATGGACATCTGGCATTTTTAAGACCCTTTTTGCTATTGTAATGCTCTAATGAACATTTTTTTTGGGGTATCAGGAATCGCACTGAGCACCTTGCACTTGTCAGGCAGGCACTGTGCTGCTGATCTATATCACCAGCTCTAAAGAACATTTTATACAAGTACTTGGTTGAGTTTCTACTTTCAATTCTTTTGGATAACATTTAGAAATGGAATTCCCAATTTCATTCCTAGTAGTGTAATGGCAAATCTATGTTTAACTGTTACTGTAGAAACCAAAGTGGTTTCTACTGAGCTGCCCCATTTTACACACCCACCAACAGCGTGCAAATGTCTCAATTTCTTCACATCCACAATACTATTTTCCTTTTCTTTTTTTGAGAAGCCACTATAATTAGTATTAATCAATATTTCATTGTAGCCTGATTTACATTTTCCTTATGGTAGTAATGTTGCCTTTTCCTGTGCATATTGGCCATGAAATTCTGAAAAATCTTTTGTTCAAATTCTTTGTGCATGTTTGAAATGGGTTTTGTTGTTGAATTACAGAAACTACATATTCTGGATTTAATCCTTTATCAAAGAATTATATGTTATTTACAAAAACTGTCTCTCACTTTTGTAGACTGCCTTCATTCCACTTGACAGTGTCCTTCTATGCACAAAAGTCTGAAAAAATCCTATTCATTTTCCTTTGTTTCCTATGTTTTTGGTATCAATTCTAGCGAATCACTACCAAATTCACATCATTAGGATTTTCCTCTAAAACTTTAATAGTTTTTGCTTTCAATATTTGGATCCTTGACTGACTTTGAACTAACTTTTCTATATAATGAAAGGGTCCAGCTTTGTTTTTGCTATGTGAATATGCAAAAATGTATACTCTCTCTTTTTCTCTTTACTAGTTGCTCTGGTTAGAAACCCCAGTATGAGGTGGATAAAAGTCATCTATTCCTGATCTTGGAGGGAGGCAGTCTTTTACTATTAACGTTATGATGTTAGCTAACAGTTTCTGGCATACATTTATTATACTGAGGAAATTTTCTTCTCTTCCTTGAGTTTTTAAATTTATGAGAAAGTGTTAGGATTTTGGTAAATGCCTTTTCTGCATCAATTGAGTAGTCCATGTGTGTTTTTGTTCTTCATTCTATTAGTACAGTATATTACTTTGACCTTTACAACTATCCTTATGCAAGTATCATGGTGTTTCTTTTAAAGTAGTTTTGTAATAAATTTTGAAACTAGGATGTATAAAGCTGTCCATTTGGTTTGTTTACATTTTCATATAAGTTTTATGATCAGATTTCACATTCCATAAAATAATCTGCTAGAGCTTTTAATTGGGATTTCACTGAATCTTGCACTATGCAAATACTACGGAAAGTTGCTCTATTTCAGATTGTAATTTAATTGATCTCAGCAATCTTTTATAGGCTCCAGTGTATGAATCTTGCATTTGTCTGCTAGTAAATTTATTCATAAGCATTTTACTTCTCTTCTTTTGTGGTGTTGAGGACTGAGTTAATAGCCTCACTCACATTAGGCAAGTGCTTTAAGCCCTACCTCTAGGCTCCAGTATTTCTTTTATACTATTATAATTTAACTTTCAGTGTTATTGTTAATATACATAAACAAATCTCCAGCTCCGCAAGAGACACACACAGACACACACACACACACACACACACACACACACACACACACACACACGGCTAGGTCTCCTGACACCAACGCTGGACAGCAGTGACAAGGTGAACATCTTTGCCTTATATGATCTGAAGGGAAAAGTACTCAGTTTTCATCATCAAATGTAAGATTAGCTATAGGCTTTGCATAGACACCTTTTAATAGAGATTAAGGAAGTTTCTTTCAGTTCCTAGTTTGTTGAGTGAATTTATCAAGAATGATAAATGCCTGTAAATGTATATGTAATGTATATGTAATGTATATGCCTATCCATAGCAGGCATATACAGACGAATGAAAATGCCATTTCTGTACTGCTTAAATTTCAAGTTGTTTTAAAATTTCATTGTTTCAAACAGATCCTTAAATTATTAAGGTAAATTTCTGGAGCAAAACTATTGGTCTAAAGATATATATATTCGAGTGGTGGCAATGTCTATAATCCAAGTACTTGGGAGGCTGAGGCAGGAGGATCACTGTGAGTTTAAGGCCAGCCTGTGCTACATAGTAAGCTGAAGGCCAGCCTGAACTATATGGTGAGACCCTGTCAAAAAAAAAAAAAAAAAAAAAAAAAAAAAAAAAAAAAAAAAAAAAAAAAAAAAAAAAAAAAGATAAAAAGATGTATATAAGGCTAAACACAAGAGGTTTTGGGTAGCAAAGAAACGAATGTGAGAGCTTGTCTTTTCTTGCCAAAATAGGAGCTAAAAGCAAGTGTTGTATGGTTCAGATTCAATTCTTAAAATTTTGGGAAAAACACACAGATTTGATTACAGATAAATAAACACTAGGGAGCAATGAGGATCCAATTATTAAAAGAAACATGCAAGGGAAAGCAGCGAAAGATGGCGGACTGGTAAGCAGCTGGATAGGGAGCCTTTCTGAGAGACAGCTCAGATACCAGAATAAAACATTCTGGAGAGATCTGGACAGAGGGAGATGGATTCTTGCAACCCAGGAAGAAACTGAAAGGAAAAGAGCTGATCAAACACGAAGTCCCGGGGCTACCATTAGAGAAGCTAAGATTAGCAGTCACGGTGCTCTCTCCCAGCCCCCTGAATTTGTGCTACCAAGTCTGGTCTGAGCATCTGAACCCCCGCCAACGTGACTGGCCTGATTCGCCCCATGTGCAACTCGCCTGGAGCTGCCCCGAAACCTCACCGTGGCTGTGCTAAAGTCAGAGGTCGGGGACGGAGACCAGAGAACAGAGCCAGAGAGGGACCAGCATTAAAACGCGGTGCGTGCTGGGAATAAGATCCTCCCACGGGAAAGGGACAACCAACTGGACAACATGTTGGAGTTGGGCAGGACAGGCCTGAACTAGGAACAGCAGTGACTTCAGTTGGTTGCTCCCCTCCCAGAGCAGACTGGTGGGATCTGCTTGGCCTGGGTCACACCTCTGACTGAGACCCAATAAGTTATCTTAAATCGATTCCCTAGGCATAGTGCAGTGAAAGCCCCTGAAGGTTGACTGGCCTGGAGGGGCCAGCATACAGTGCCTCTGCCTGCACCTCAGTGACTAACAGCAAAATGGAGAGGGCAGAAATCCCTAGCCAGCGTGCTTCAGAGAACTATAACCAACAAGGAAAGGGGCTGGGAACTACACTTACACTTGTATGGAAAAAACCAAAAACATGACAAGAGAAAGACATAAGAAAAAGCCCCCAGCCCCAACCCTGAGAATACTGATTCAGGAGAGGTAAATACAAAAGAGATTGAGGACAGCAAACATGCAACATCAAACAGCGTCAGCAGACATAAAGAGGTATCTTTGGGACCTC